>JAVYIG010003965.1:0-170000 GCA_035222895.1 Strongylocentrotus droebachiensis
CTGCCCCCCCCCCTTCCAAACGTTTGTGCTCATTACGTCACTGCCCCTGGAAGGTGAGCCCCCTGGAATGTTTGCCCCCCCCCCCCCCCCAAATCCCAAACTGCTTCCGGCGCGCCTGTGTAGTTGTATATGTATATGTAATTTCCAAACGGGAATAGCTTTGGTCGATTTTAGAAAAGAAACATTGTTTTAAAGCTTAATTAATATCTTGACCTTGAGAGGGAGCTATACAACATAAAGAGTTTATTGTTTACAATTTCATAACTTAAGACTTAGATTTTAACCACGACAACGATCACTGAATATTGTAGGATCGCATGCTTCCAATATGTTCATTCGAACCAAATTCATGATCCAATACCAAAACTTTGTATTACCTTTAACTTTGAAATTTGTTATCCAATGAAACAAAAGATATATCATGAGTGCTTTTACATGAACCCTTTTTTAATACATATATTATGCTGGATTCTGATCCAGATTGCACAACCTAAAATGATAAGATGGTCATCCCCAATACGCTTGCAGTTCTCAATTATGTGCACCCCTTCCTCCTTATTCCCTCATATATCGTTAACGTCACTGCCATTGACGTATATGGCCGGCCCCCTCTTCAATAAAGGCTCCCAAGACTTCTGGAATAACCCAAAATTTTCTGATCACCATACTGCCGCTCTTTGGAGGAGCCGGGCGCGGCCTTTCAGAAGTATTTGTTACTAAACTTTTTAGGCACTACGGCTTAAAATAAACAAGCATGCTTTTAATTTTTTGAAAATAAGCTGAATTCCGACTCAGTTTTGCACAACCTAAAAATTAGCCCCCCCCTCCCAAGTTTTCCCGTTTTCGTCGTTACTGTCACTAAGTGTCATTTCCTTGTGTTTCTTCCTTTCTCACCCGGCTTCTAGCTCTCTTCTTACTCTTTTCTCTTTCTCCGTCTGTCTCTCTCTCTTCTTTTCTTTTCTTCTCTTTTCTCTTCTCTTCTCATTTTTTCTTCTTCTTTTCCTCCTTTTTTCCCTTCCTCTTTTTTTTGGCGCCGCCAATAGGGGGGGGGGGGGGGGCCGCGGCCGTTTCGGCCCCCCCCTTGGATCCGCCACTGCAAAATAAGTGAATTTTTCTCCATGAAAATACCTGTAGTATTCTGATAAAATGTGGAACAATTTACACTGTTACTTTTTAAAAACATCAACACTTGTGATGAATGCACCAAATTAGCTTTCATCGCTAAAGAAAATGATTTTTTTCTTTTCTTTTGATTATTGCCTTTATTATGTAACACATAAACAATACCTGTTGCACTTTTGCAGACTTATGCAATACCAAAATATTAAAACATGTTTAACCCCAAACAAATAAAGTTTGATCTACAATAGTTTAACTTGGCATCAATACAATCATCTTGCAAAATATTTCTTTGACAAATAGATTTGTACCTTCCTCTTTTGTATCAGTCACTTCTATACAGGATGACTGTCTGTTATGTTTTACCATATTTCTGATCCTATACACATTATAAGCATTTATCAAATTATGTGAGTTACAAACTGTGAAAGTAATATATAATCCAAAACTGAATTGCTTTTCTGGAATGTGCTTTTAACCTACTGATAAATAATGAAATCATCATATTTTGCAGGTGTTTTTGTGTTTCTTTGTGAAACTCTTCTTGCAGTTTCTTGTGTGTCAGTGTTAGGGATTGAAAGCTGTAGGGGCAACATCATTAGTTTCATGTGACTCTTGTCTAGGGCCTGACAAGGTTTAAACTGGGGTAGATGTTACATTCTCAGAAGGAACTCCATTATCCAGAATGTGTGGAATTCTTGGCCTTGGAACATCTTCAACCGGATTAAGTTCATGAGATGGAGTTTCAACTTGCTGAGCAGGAATGTAACCTCTGATATGATCAACGTGGCGTCTGACCATGCGGCCATCTGTCAATTTTACAATATACATTGACTCACTGAGTAACTCGGCTACTTGACCATATAACCATGTTGGACCGGAAGCGTAGTTCTTTACTAGTACATGGTCTTGAACATTGTAACTTCTCTCTTTGGACCTCTGTTTCATTTCCCTCGCATCAACTGGTCGAGAGTCTATGTCAAACAACACATCGACTCTACCTGGCTGCAGATCACTCAACTCCGCTAAGTCCTCATTTGGCCATTTACTTCCATCAGATGAAGGCATTGGTAATCTGGACAATCCTTCCTTTCCAAATTGTACATAGTTCTTCTCACTGTCTGATAGGGATCTTGATGCAAATGCGATCAGGTGATCATTACCATCCGGGTCTTCATGACTAATCACTGCTCCTAGTCCACATGGACTAGCATCCACCTGCAACAAGACGGGCTTGCTTGAATCAAAGTGTGTCAAAACACTCTGGTGTTGTAGGAGCTTCTTCGACTTCTGGGAAGAATCATCATGCTTCTTGAGCATGCAATTTATGCTGTCATCTGGCTTTGAGGCTTGATGAACACTTGGCACCTTGATCAGTGACACGGTCGACGCCTCAAACCAATCACAACCTAACAAGCTTACACCCCTTTTAACTACTATTAAGGGTAATTTCTTGGGGGCTTGATCAGCACGAAACTGAACTGCAACGGTAGCTTCTCCAATAATTGGTACCTTGTTTTCCGTGTACGTCTTCAACATTGCATTTGACAATTTCAAATCCGACTGATCTCCACAAAGTTTGAATGTCTCTGCTGAGATAAGTGTCCAGGGGCTGCCTGTGTCTACCTCCATCTCAAGACTTCTACCATTAATCCATACTGAAGCTGGGTATGGCGGGATTGCAATCTTGTTTAGCGTAGCGCCTTCAATGTGGCTCAAGTAACTACCAGAATAATTGTCCTCTTCTGGAACTTGTGGCGATTGATCATCCTCTAAATGATGGGGCTGTTGCGGTTTCTCTTTCCATGCTTGTCTTGCTCGGAAGTCCTTTACTGCTTTGCATTGGCTTTTAGTATGTCCAATTTCCTGGCATTGAAAGCATTGCTCTTTCTGAAACGGACAGGATTGAAGAACATGTCTTGTCGATCCACAACGCCAACACCTTAACTTCTGGTCAGTCCACTGACCTGTGGGCTTTTCCTTCTCAGTAGGCTGGGAATTCCACTTGCTTGAAGACCTTTCTTTCATCTGCGTGGTTCTTAACTGGTGAACCTCTTTGTCTTCACTAACATTGTCACTAGAGTGCAATTGTTCAACATCTCTATTAGCTATCTCCATGGCCATGGCTACTTTCAACGCTTTATCAAATGTAAGCTCTGATTCACTAAGAAGCTTTCTTTGTGTAGCTTTGTCCTTACAACCAACTACGAGGCGATCTCGAAGCATGCTATTCAATTCTTTAAACTTGCATCCTTTACTCAACTGGTGTAAACGAGCAACAAATTGGGGGATTGTTTCACGTGATTCTTGAACACAAGTATAAAACTTATACCTTTGAACTATTTCAGTTGGTTGGGGGGCAAAATGTTCAGACAGTGTATCCTTACATACTTGGTAAGTTTTTTCAATTGGTTTGTTGGGCTGCAACAATGCACGTAATGTGGCATAGGATTTACTTCCTAATCCTGATAAGAATACACCCTTCTTCTTTGCATCTGCTGTAATATCATTAGCTATAAACCATGACTCAAGAACCTCAGTCTAATCTTCAATTTTATACCCTGAGTCCAACTGTGGGACATTACCAAACATTTGTTGTGCTGCCATGTTTATGTAAGGAGCATTAAACTTGTAATGAACAACTTTATACCATAATAAATACTTGCATAAATGTTTGACTTGAAATACCAATACCAAACAACAACATTTGGGCTTTTTCCACTTCCACACATGTATCTAACACAAACACATTTCTTTGACAAGCAATTTACAACTGAAGAACAAAATTCTTGACTTTAGACCTGGACTAGACTGCAAAGACTAGACCTATTGTAATTATTGTCTGATTGTTAATAGGTTCTACTGTTATTTACACTGTAAAGACCCGAGACTAATGTCTTACTCTAAACTTGTAGACCTACTTAGATCTACATCTTTACACTTGAATCATACTTTAACTTGTAATGTTACTACTAGTCCTGGTCTGGGACTGGTCCTTACACTCAGTGACAAAACAGATTCATCATAACAATCGACAATATTATCAAATGAGTTCTAATTGTTTGTTCCAAAAGGAAAAGGGCTAATATGATAAAACAATTATATATTTATGGGGGTTTCGGAGTCAAAGAATCTGATTAAGATGTTCTTACATCGATTTGAGGTCTCCTTGGGGCTGCCATACTGGTCATATTGGTCAAATCCAAAATGGCCGCCATCTGATAGGTCAATAGTAGTTCCAAAAGGAAAAGGGCTAGACTGATAACAGTTTATATATTTTTGGGGTTTTCGGGATCAGAGAATCTGATTACCATGTTCTTTTACCAATTAGAGGGATCCTTGGGGCTGTCATGCTTGTCATATTGGTCAAATCCAAAATGGATGCCAAACCTGAGTAAAAGGTCAAGTGTAGTTCCGAAAGAAAAGGGCTAGTATTATAAACGTCTATAAAAGGTCAGAGAATCTGATTATGATGTTCTTCTATCAACTACAGGTCTCCTTGGGGCTGCAATGCTGGCCAAATAAAAAACGACCGCCATCCGAGTTAAAGGTCAAGCTTAGTTCCAAATTGAAAAGCGCTAGTATGATTAAAGTTGATAAATTCATGGGGTTTCCGGGGTCGGATAATCTAATTATGATGTTCTTTTATCGATTTTATGTCACCAATCCTGTCCTACATGACAGGCTACAAGCATTTCTTGGTTGAAGACGATGAGGGAAGATGCGTCAAAATCACACTTGAGTGGGTTAATGACTACAACGTATTTCGAGAGTCGTAAGAACAGTAGCTAGTTGGAGGTGTTGAATATGTTCCTCTTATGTCCTGTCTTACTCACGATGAGGAGGTCGTCGATGTAGGCGTACACAACTGGTAGACCACGGGTTACCTCGATCATCAAAAAAACCGTTGAAAAGTATATATGTGCGACATTTCATTGCCCAAATTTAAGGCATGCGCACAAAGTCAAGTAACCCAAAGGGTGTAGTGATGGCTGTTTTGTGTACGTCTACTGGATCGACTGGAATTTGGTGGTACGTTCTGATGACACCGAGTTTGGAGAAAACTCTATTGCCTGCTAGAGCTGAGGTGAAATCTTAAAGATGGGGAATAGGACATTTATCGGGCACTGTATTCCTATTTAGTCCATGGTAGTTATCGCTCGGTCTCCAGTCTCCGGGTTTTTTCTTGGGCATCAAGTGGGGATGCCGAACTCCTGCCAAAAGTTCGGACGATGCCTAATTCTAGCATTTTTGCCCCCTTGTAGACTGGGCGTGTGAGGTCTGGACATTGGTCAAGAAGAGATTTGGAAACAGCTTGACTATCTGCCTTGACAAACATGGGGTTGGTAGAAAGAGAAGAAGAAAGGATGCCTCTTACAGATAGATTAGTATTAGAATCGATGAGCTTGAGATTGCACACATCTACCAGAAAACCAAAGTGAGGGAGAGAGTCGATAGTAGTTTATATGTCGGCAATGATGAATACCCACCTGGAAGCTCGACGTAGACCGACGTCGAGAGTCAGGCTTTGGTCTCCGTAAGAAGTGATACTTGAGCGATTAACTGCTTGCAGGGGAATTTCGAAGCAGGGTGCATAATTATGTTTCCTGGATTTGGATGGAGTATGGAGCTAGTAGGTCCATGGATGGGGGAAGAACGCTAACCTCAGTTCCAGTGTCTACGAGAAATCTAATGCCTGTTTCCCATCCGTGATGTAGAAAAGGCAAATTTTTTGGCTGGTGCCAGTGGGACTTGTCGCTTCTAGTCGCTGACTGGGTCGTTTCCCTGGTTTGAAGAAGTTGATTTGAAAGTGCAGGGAGGAGTACATTTCTTGGCTCGCTAACAAAACGATAGTGATAATAGCAATCCCCTACAGCATGGCATTGTGAGCCGGGGCTTCGCGCATGACGGTCTTGCTTCTGATGTGATATTTGCGCTTTCATTTCCTGCATTTCCAGGAAAGGAGTAGGGTGTGAAGGAGAAGAAGAAGACGAGGAAGAAGACAGATAGGCTGAAAGTAAGATGGAGAATTTTTCACGACGATTTTATCGGCTAAATCAGCGAGGTTCTTGATCTTAATCGAGTCCCCAGTTGATGCAAAAATGAGCTGTACATAATTTTGTGGGCAGCATCTGGAGAAATAGCTGTTTCAGAATGTTCTCCTCCAACTTGTTTGTCCAGCAGTTTTGTTATCTTGCGAAGTAACTGGGAGGGTTTGCTATCTCTCAAATTCCTCATAAATCAGCACCCGATGAAGGCGTTTTTGCTCAGAGGCGGAGTTCCTCTGTACAGGGGCGTCGCTAGACCTTTTTCAGTGGGGGGGGGGGGGGGGTGTAGAGGCCAACGATTACCGACAAAACTAGCCACCAATTACCGACAAAATTAAATGTCCAATATCTACACATTTAACCCTATAAACCCGGGGCCGAAGGCTAAATTGTTTTTCCTATGGACTATCTGTAGTACTTGCGTATGCGAAAATGGTCATTTCCACGACGACACAAATATACGAATTATTTCGTCAACTTAGTCAGCATTCATAGCTATATATTTTAATGAAGGCGCGGATCTTATTTTAGGGAGGGGCGGTAGTGAGCAAGCGAATCGCGCTAATCAGGGGGGTGTGGGTGAAAGGCCTTCCGCGCGAAGCGCGGAACCTTAGACATTTCCTTAAATTATTAGGAAAAGAAGACGATTTATTGTACCGTTCTCGACTGTTAATCCTTGTCTGAATGAAGTTGCCCCCCCCCCTCCCGCGCGAAGCGCGAAAGCTTTGACGTTTCATTATAAGATTGTTAATCCTTGTCTAAATTCAGTTTCTCCCCCTCCCCCCGCGCGAAGCGCGGAAGATTTGACGTTTTATTCAATTATGAGAAAAAGCAGACGATTCGGTGAAATGTTCTCGACTCTTAATCCTTATCTGAATTCAGTTCTCCCCCTCCGCGCGAAGCGCGGAAGTTTTTGACATTTAATTCAATTATTAGAGAAAGTAGACGATTCGTTGAACCTTGCTCGACTCTTAATCTTTGTCTGAATGAAGCTTCCCCCTCCCACGCGAAGCGCGAAAGTTTTGTTTGAAATATTAGAGAAAGAAGACGATTCGTTGTACCGTTTTCGGACTCTTAATAAGCCCTAACTGTCTGAATTCAGTTCCCCCCTTTAGCGCGAAGCGCGCAAGATGTGACGTTTTCTTAAATTTTTAGAAAAAGAAGACGATTCGTTGTACAGTTTTCGACTCTTAATAAGCCCTATTTGTCTAAATTCAGTTTTCCCCCTCTCGCGCGAAGCGCGGAAGCTTCGACGTTTCCTTAAATTATTAGAGAAAGAAAATTACGATTCGTTGTACCGTTCTCGACTCGTCTAAGTTTTCCCCTTCGCGCGAAGCGCGGAATTTTTGGCGTTTCATCACAATATAGAGAAAGGAAGACGATTCGTCGTACCGGTTTCGACTCTTACAAAGCCCTATTCATCTGAATTCAGTTTCCCTCTCTCGCGCGAAGCGCGCAAGCTTTGACGTTTTCTTAAATTTTTAGAGAAAGAAGACGATTCGTTGTACCGTTCTCGACTCTTAATAAGCCCTATTTGTCTAAATTCAGTTTCCCCCTCTCGCGCGAAGCTCGGAAGCTTTGACGTTTCTTTAAATTATTAGAGGAAGAAGAGGATTCGTTGTACTGTTTTTTACTCTTAATAAGCCCTATTTGTCTGAAATCAGTTACCCCCTCTCGCGCGAAGCGCGGAAGCTTTGACGTTTCCTTAAATTATTAGAGAAAGAAAATTACGATTCGTTGTACCGTTCTCGACTCGTCTAAGTTTTCCCCTTCGCGCGAAGCGCGGAAGCTTTTACGTTTCCTTAAATTATTAGAGAAAGTAAATTACGATTCTTTGTACCGTTCTCGACTCGTCTAAGTTTTCCCCTTCGCGCGAAGCGCGGAATTTTTGGCGTTTCATCACAATATAGAGTAAGGAAGACGATTCGTCGTACCGTTTTCGACTCTTACAAAGCCCTATTCATTTGAATTCAGTTTCCCTCTCTCGCGCGAAGCGCGGAAGCTCTGACGTTTCCTTTAATTATTAGAGAAAGAAGAGGATTCGTTTTACCGTTTTCAACTCTTAATAAGCCCTATTTGTCTGAATTCAGTTTCCCCCTCTCGCACGAAGCGCGCAAGCTTTGACGTTTCCTTAAATTTATAGAGAAAGAAGACGATTCGTTGTACCGTTCTCAACTCGTCTAAATTAAGTTTTCCCCTTCCGCGCGAAGCGCGGAATTTTGGCGTTTCATCACAATATAGAGAAAGGAAGACAATTCGTCGTACCGTTGTTGACTCTTAAACCTTGTTTGAATTTAGTTTCCCCCCAATTTTTAAAGTTCTGATTTCTTTAGCTGATATTATAGGAAAGTGAAACTTCGAGAAAATACAAGTATTGTAGTTGTAGTCACTCTCGAAGTCGTCACAGCGGATACAAAGTCACAGTTCGTAGCGAAAAAAACTTGTCGGCCGACCGACAATATACATCGCACCGACTTTAAACTTCTGCATTGATATAGAACACGAGGATCGAGCAAGAATACCGACACAGCTGACCCGACACAGCAAAATATTTACCCGTGTCTTTCTTACTCCCTCGACGAGACGACTCCATCCAACAACCCCCTTCTCTTTTTTTTCTCCTTTTTTTTTTTGCTTCTTTTCTTTTTTTTTCTTTTTTTCCTCTCCTCCCTCTTTTTCTTTTTCTTTCTTCTCTTTTCTTTCCTTTCTTTTCCTTTCTTTCCTTTTTTTTCCTTTCTTTCTTTTCTTTTCCTTTCCTTTTTTTCTTTTCTTTCCCTTTCCCTCTTTTTTCCCCCTCCCCCTTTTCTCTTTTTTTCCCGACGGCAGCTCAATTTTACCGACAATATCCTGACAAGTGGGGGGGGGGGTGTCGCACCTCCCCACACCCCCCTTTGGCGACGCCCCTGCCTCTGTATCAATTCGGCTTTCAGTTTAACGTAGGGCTGTTCTTGAGGAAGAGATATCAGTAAGTCCCTAATTTCCTGGGCATATTCCGGCTGCAAGAAGGCGACGACGTAGACTTTTCTGTTAGGTGATGCCTCGGGTTATGAATTGTGCCTGGACTTGGGCAAGCCAAATAGTAGGATCATTGTGCCAGAAAGGAGGAAGTTTGATTTGAACATTGGAGACAGAAGAAGGGCAAGCAGAAGTTGAAGAAGGGTGTGATCGTCAGTAGGCATGATGACAGTTCAAATATAAGACGTGAGTAGAAATATGAAAGAAAGGGAGACAAAAATTGAAACAGTTTTGATGAAGGATGTCTGCGACTCAGTAGGTTGGTCGGGTTAAGATCACGTCGGGGTCAAGAGTGAAACGATGTTCTGCAAATGGGCTGATGTAGCAACAACATTGACAGCAACGACTAGTAGAACAAAATGATGACAAGTATGGGCGCAGGCCAAGATTTATACCCACTCAAGTGTGATTTTGGCGCATCTTCCCTCATCTTCTTCAACCAGGAAATGGACTTCATTGTAGCCTTAAACATGTAGGACAGGATTGGTGACATAAAATCGATAAAAGTACGTCATGACCAGATTATCCGACCCTGGAAACCCCATGAATTTATAAACTTTTATCGTACTAGCGCTTTTCCTTTTGGATCTACGCTTGACTTTTAACCCGGATGGCGGCCATTTTGGTTTTAACCAATATGGCCAGTATGGCAGCCCAAAGGAGACCTCATTTCGATGAAAGAACATCATAATCAGATTCTCTAACCCCGAAAACCCCATAAATGTATAAACTGTTATCATACTAGCCCATTTCCTTTCATAGCTACACTTGACCTGTAACTCAGATGGCGCCCCCCTTGAATGCCAGGGGAGGGGGCCCATCTCCAAAAAAAGGTAAAATTAACGTGTTCCCCCCTGGATCCACCACTGGATGTGACACAATGTAACACACTGTAGAGAATGACTTACCACAGTGTGATGTAAACATGTATATTGCCAAAGTGTTTAACAACGTCTAAGTGTGAAAACGATATAACCTGGATCACCAAAGCATCGCCACCACCACCAGCGAACAAAGAACTCCTCCTCCTCCTTATCTTATCACTATCATAAATACATTATATAACATCATGTGTATGATCGAAACTCTTTGGCTACTACATATTTTTCAGCACACCAATTTTTGGTTTTACTACATTTAGTACTTTTCACAATTAGTATTGTGGTGATACATAGTGCTATTTCATGGCATTAGAATGCTATTGCCTTATAGGTAAAGTATTGAATGATTATGGATTTTAAATATAATACATCATGCTTTCGAAATAAACTTTTTTTGTTTTACTTGATCCATAGTCTATACAGTCGTATTTTCGAAACATATGATATATACAAAGGCACGTTTAGTTCTGGTAATGGAAATCTACCCTAGCTGTTACTAGTAAAGTTGGAATACATTTTCGTTTTCCTCTTTTCATAAAGACTGGGAGAATATAATTCATTCTCGCTTAATGTACTATTCAGAAGTTTGTATCTTCTCAAAGTTTGATCAATCTAATGAGTCATAGAAATTGATCGTCACAATGATTTCATGAAAAGAGGTCAGAAGTTTTATTCCAACTTTATGGCCAACCGTGCATTTCGGAAGAAGTCATTGCGGCTTTATTTCGGCTTTGATAGGAAGTGGATTAGGTAAAACGGTTGTTTTGATTAGCACGTAATATGGAATATATCAAAGAAAACGTATTGACAATTTTCTACATGTAAAAGTTCTATATCGCACATATAGGACTGTGTGTTTGATTTGTCTGGAATATAAGCTCTACTACCTTGCCCGTTTCTGAGTTATAATATTCAGATCTATCCGATTCATTTGGAATAAAAAAAAATGTTTTGGAGTACTAACTAGCGCGTGTATTTTATTTGATGCGAATGCACTTTCATTTTTCGTCATGTCTATAGAATTTCGGACTTTCTTTACAGTTTAGAAATAACAATCAAGTAACAAATCAAGAGCACATTAGAAACAAAGCAAAAAAAATAAAAAAAATTCAAATTTGGTGCAATTGTTGGCAAAATAATTGTTTCTACAATAATAATAATAATAATAGAGAATATTTATTGAGCGCATAATGAATTCAACATTTTCTCTATGCGCTAAAAAAACGGGTTTATAGCAACGATCCAGTACGAAAAACACGATTGTATTTGTTGCAAATCGGTCTCTTATTACACAATTCAATAGTCATGATGTTTACATAGCAAGAGAACATCGGACTTCAGCTGCTATTGGTTATTAATAGGGTGATCCCACTGCATGTGCACACAGTCTGCCCCATGCACACACACACACACACAACCGCAGTCAGTTGGTAGAAATAGCAATTTTCGTAAATTTATCTTTAAAAAAATGAACAATATTTAAAAAAATTATTTCACATATCTTTCAAGCATACCTTTAACTACAATTCTGTGTAGTTTCATTGTTATAGGCATGTGGGAAATATGTTAAATTATTAATTAGAATATTGTCTTTTCAGCCATGTGTGACATGGCCCGCTGATCGCCCATTGACTGTTATTCTGCGTGGTGAAAATGCACCTCAATGTATAAAACTCCCCTACAAAAATGCAATATCCTCATGTGTTTCACTAATTGAATCAATTTGTTTTTCTCTGAAATTCAGTCCACGTGGAATGTTATGGCCTGTTGAATGGTTTCTCGGAAAATCGTCATAAATCCTCAAATCTGACATTAAAAAAAAAATATACTGTGATGTAGCTGAAAGTCTGCAGATTCTAATCATTTGATCGGTTTTTCTGAATAATTTGTGAAACATTATGAGGAAATAGCTGTAACGGTGATCCAAGTAATTTCCATCGCCATATTTTATTGGCATTGCAAAAATATTTGAAATTTAATGTTAATATTTGGTGTAAATATGATCTATAAACATATGATTTAAAAAATGCCAACAAAATGAACAGTTTGACTTTCCTATATATATAATTAGCTGAAATAGCCTAATTTGCATATTTGATGAATATTCATAATTTTTTTTTTCTTCAATTTTTTTTCTCCATACCTGTCTGATATACATAGGTTTCATTGATGTATCATGTTCGGTTTTGATTTGATTACATATGCGCATATTAATTAGGCGGACTTAGTTATTTTCACAACTTTTTCATATCTGCAGATTCGCAAAAATGACAAAAATTACTTATTTTGTTTGCTTCTTTTTTCAAAACGGTAATAGATATATGAATTTTCTTTTTTGTATTTTTTACCACAAAGATGATATTTTAGTGTCTGATAATTTAATTTATTATTTGTGTCCGAGAAAGTGATGAATTAACTTGTCAACTTTGTCGAATTTTGCCATTTTTGCCAATTTGACCATTTCTGGCAGGTTTTTCGGTAATTTTGCGATATCAAAAAGATGGTATAAAATCACAACGCATTGACCGATTTCAATTCTGTTTCTTGTTTTTTGAAGCTTTCATAAAGCTTGATCATTTGCAATCATCAAATAACATGTGCTTGTTGTACTTATTTTTGGTGTGCTATACCTATTATGAATAACCTTGATGCATTTGTATCATGTTGATATGTCTATCTCATGTAGATCACAAGAGGTGAACGAATTGAAATTATGTTCACAATGCAAAAATGCCGTAAATTTTCTACAAACTTTTTGGTTATAATTGTTATTGATTTCAAACCCCAATCGAGAAAAAAACGGGAATCTGTCAAATGGTAGATTTTAAAAGATAACGAAACACAAATAAAATAGTTGATAAAAGTAAAATCAAATACTAAGAAAGTATATTATTTCTTGGATATAACGTATTTCTTTTTCAGTTAATGAATATTTTCAGAATCTGATAACCTGATGTGTGCGCACAGCGCAGGCAGTGACGCAATTATACATGCGCACCTGAAAACGACACTGCATGCCTACGCTGTTCGCTCACATCATTTTGTCTGACGCCCCCGACCCCTCGGCAGCGGCGGTTCTCCTTTTTGGGAGTTTGTTTTTGGTAAGGTCTGTTAATTTCAGTCGGAGAGCAACATCTCACCGCGGCCGAGGTGGGGGTGTTAGTTAAACCCACGAGACCACCACATGAATTAATACAAATTTAAACAGTTTTATTTACATTTCCACTTGGTCGTTTATTTGAGAAAAGGTTACAGTTTCTTGTTTCTTGTTTCTTAAGTCGTTTATCCCTTACATATTGTGCTTATTATTTACTTAATTACTTGAGCTCGTTTGCCCATCCACATTGACAGGGCAAAAACTTCTTTCATTGGTCTAAATCTTCTAACCCAAAACTCTTTTACAAACAAACAAACTTTTTAAGGGTTTTTACTTTCTGGTTGGTCAAATGGAGGGGCAGTCGTTATACTATTCAGCGTGGGTATGCTGGATTCACTCGTTGGAATATTCTCGAGATACCAGTGACAGCTCAGGCTCTTGAGTATAAATTAACTACCAATACAACGACTCTGTTATCATTCACCATTTTAACAAACACATAACTAAATTCTATCAAAAACCAATCTGTTGTCCAAGGTATTTTAATCGTTCTTAACCCCACTCGACCTAACGCTCTACTCTTTTCCCCTTGTCCCTTCAACTACATAGTCTATCTCAAAGTTACATGCCACTTTCTCAAGTTAGCTCATTGATGACTGAAAGATGATGTCACAAGGGGAATGAGATCTGGAGGTTTTTGGGGTGGAGCTCAGCAAGTTTGAAAAACAAATATTTCAAAAGATATTTAAAAATCTATGAAACAAATTCAGAAGTTTACATATCAAATATGAGATGTATGCAGGACTGCACACCAACAGGAATACACTTGTATTTCGATGTCATGGGCCCTTTAAACATCGTTTCAATTTAACACGAACAACTCGCATGTGCGAAATCACGCGCATAAATCAATCTGGCTCGACACATCATTATCAGCACTGTTTGCCCTACCATTTTATGGGGCATTATAAACATTTTCTAAAAATTAACAGTTGCATATGCGAAAATACTACAATGACAAATTAACCCTATTCTTTATCCAAATTTTCTCTTATCCCATTGAATTATATTTGTAATACCAGCAACTTGCATGCTAGAAATGTAAGCATAGGCAAAGCAAAGGTGGACCACTTTAAAACATCCAATCAGACTTTCAACTACACTTATAAAATACATGTATATACGACCGGACGCTCCTACAAAGGCAGCATCTGAATATTTTTCAAACAAAATACTCGCAACAAAACTCCACCGGTCAGGAGGACGAGGGTGTCTTCGAGAATGCTTTTTGGGGCCGATCTCCCCTTTCGGGGTCCCCTCCTTATCCATCCTTTCCGGCTTACACCTAACTATTTAAACCAGCCTACTCCTACCTTATCTGCTTCATACATATTTACGACTTATTTCTGTTCAGAAACTAAGCCAGCAATGAGCTATTGACAAGGGGAATACGTGGCAGTTCCCTGAACCCCACCCTAACTGGAACTTAAATACTACATCTAATTTAATGAAAATCTTCTCGCACATCCCTATTTGATCCACCATTCTCAGCTTTCTTATACTTTCCTTCCCAGTATCTACTATTTCCTCAATCACAACAATACCCGACATCTTTAATTTTGTAGTAGCAAACTATCATCTGTTCACTAAAAAAATTCTTCCTACCAACTTAAAATATAAATCAGTCGGTGCGAGTGCCCTAGCTCTTCCACTCTCCAAAACAAAATTTATTTTCGCAGCTTCTAACAATATAATCCTTCTCCCCAACAAATTAAAAATCCCTAATCTTTGACAATTATTTACTATGATGTATTTACCTGGGAAAACTTACACGTCACTTGAAAAAGAAAAAAACATTATACCAATGTAATTGTTAGAATTTTGAAATTGCTTCTACACACATGTGAAGGATGAGTTGCGCTGCCTCTCCACGAAGGGAGCGGCGAATGAGGCGGGAAAGGGCCTCGGGGTTACTTACATCCCTCCTCCCTCTGCAAACACTTAATTTCATTTTTTCCACACTTCAAAGGGGACTTCTCCTCCTTCGGGGCTGGTATCCCTGCTAAAAAGGGACAAACGAATGGAGTTTTGAAACACAACAGGTGGCCTTTTGAATTGATCTACCGTGGACTCTTCCTTTAGTACACGGGTGGCCAACCTTTTAAAGCTCGCGGGCCACAGCTAACGATTGACATAACTTGGCGGGCCATAGGAAGTCTTCTCCCCCCACCCCCCCCCCCCAAAAAAAAAAAAAAAAAAAAAAAACACTCATGCAATACGTGTACACACCTGCAATTTTGCAAAAACTAGCAAACAACAAAATCAGTGAGAAAGAAAAAAAACGACGGGAGAAAAGGGCTGCAAGTTTGAAGACAAGTATGGCATTTCAAACATATTTCTCGGTTCACAACATTAATTTGTATAATTATGTACAAACTGAAATTAACACGGCGAGTGATGTTAATGCCTGGGGTATACTCAGATTTGGCTTGGACGGGGGTGTGCCGCTCAAGCCTCGAAACCCCTACCCATTATTAGGGGTCATTTTTCTCGAAAAAGGGACACATTTTCTCAATTTTCGGGTGTTTGCATAGCAAACGCCCGAAAATTTTAGAAGCGGACCCATTTTTAATGGTATTTTTGTTAGAAGTGGGACCCATGTTTAGGGATTTTTTGTGACAAAGTCACCCATTAGAGCGGCACACCCCCGTATGTGATATGTGAATACCCCCCTATGTAATGAGAGGAAATTTGTGGAGTTTTGTATCAACCACGTAACGATTCAATATGTTGTGAATGATGGGAACAAATAATGGAAATAGAGATAGCTGTTTGTAAATGTTTTAACCTTTTTCATCGCTGCTATGCGGGCCGCATTTCATTTATGAGCTATTTTTATTATCACTTCTTCAATGCTCCGCGGGCCGCACCAGAAAAGCTCGCGGGCCGCATGCGGCCCGCGGGCCGCGGGTTGGCCACCCGTGCTTTAGTACATTAACTGCCAAGAATTTTCAGGGTACCTCCATCACCTTGAGTAACCACAGGGGACAATCCCTTCAATAAAACTACGCAATTTGCTGGGTGCGCCATCACTACTCAAACGAAGACGAAGACAAAAATAGTAGAAACAAAACAATCTGAACAAAACAAAACGCTACCTGGACCCTTACAGAAAGGACATCCACGCTATAATAATTCAAATTCCCAATTAGATCATACTACTATATTCCATCAAAATAGTCAAGAATAAACCCACATTAGGACCAACAAGCAAATCAAAAATCAAAGAAAAACTATGACTAATAAAGAAACCAAACCAATGTTCGGCAAGAAACTCTAACAAGTCTTCACAAAAATTCATGACCTCAACGATTTAGCAACAGTCCACTTCCATAAACAAAACGGCAATTATTTTGAATCTAACTTCGTCTTCTTGATTCCCTACGGGCCGTCATAAATTAATATTAATTTTTTTGATTAAACCATCTAACCAAATCAAGTTAACCACAACAGCAAACCATTAAACAAAACATAAATTATTATCCCGCCACCATGTAACAAAATTAAATATATCATTAAAATACAATTTTCGTGCTGATAACGCGAAGAAGGTCGATGAGTTCCGTCTAACGCCACCGACCCCTCGGCAGCGGCGGTTCTACGTTTTGGGTCGTTTGTTTTTGGTAAGGTCTGTTAGTTTCAGTCGGAGAGCAACATCTCACCGCGGCCGAGGTGGGGGTGTTAGTTAAACCCACGAGACCACCACATGAATTAATACAAATTTAAACAGTTTCAATTACATTTCCAAAAACTTCTTTCATTGGTCTAAACTTTCTAATCCAAAACGCTACACTGAGGGGCGCACTGGGGTTGCCTCCTTGATCGATTGGCAGAAAAAAAGGAAGAAGAAGATAGGGAGAAATGAGCAAGAAAGGGAAGGAGAAAATGGATAGTAGGTGTAAGAAGAAGACGAAACGAGCTTATTCTCCAACGCATTTCATCTACCTAATGATGGTGATGCGACCTTTGTTACGGGCTTTCGTATTAGAGTTAGTGTTGCAACTAGGTGTTGTTTGAGGTAACGACAATTTTGTATATTGTTTGGTCTCGGGTTGAAAGTAAGAATTTGGTTAACCGAAATTAACCGGAGGAATAATAAAAGGCAAAGCCCAAAGTAAGACCAAAGCCCCCGCCCCATCAATAAGACTATGCCACATGTTCGGTGCATGGTTGGGCATTGTTTCTATGTCTTCTGCAATTTGATTGGAAATCCTGAAATTTTGCGGCAGGAATTAGCCCACCATTCTGTCCAGTCGGGCAGGGTAGGACTTTGGAATGTACCTGCTTTTGCTGCTTTTTCGTCAGCTAACAGTCTGTTGACGACCTGACACATTTGTCCAGGCTGTAAAAGCCAATTTTCATTCGTAAAGACTACAGATCCAACTTTTTTCCATTCAAAGAACTTGTTGTAGAGATGGTCGTTATTATCCAGGAGGTTCACATAATCTGCGAGATCCTGGAGCGTTTCGAAGTCCTCAACGTGGATGAATGAATTCGGTGGAGCAACTGCTTCGTAGTCTGCGCGCCGAGGTCCAAACACGATGGGATTAAATCATGGAGGTAGGCATTATCCCATAATTTTTCGGTGATGTAGTCCCGACAGGCGCAGTTTTCTAAAGCAAGATAGAACTTGAACTGCCGGAGGACTCCATTACAATTTTTCTTGCAGACTCCTTGCTGACCGCACTTGCCGTACATGCCTACATCCAAGAGTTTGGACAGCTCTTTGACGAATCCTGTCCTATTCCAGTGTAGCCACGAGCCGTGGCAGTTAGATGCCAACCAGGCGATCTGTCGCTTCCGATCACCTGCCCAATTTCTTCTATCATTTAAACCAACCGATGGCTTGCTGGAGTCGTAGTAACCAAAACTGCCATAGAGTTGCGACTCCCTGTGGCGATATGACATTACGTAATCATAAGCTTCGTGGTGATATTCTTTAGGAGGAACGATGCCTTTTCGTGTGTTTATTGGGCTTTCGTGGGAGTAAAAGATCATTTTTTGGCCTTCACGTTTTTTACTCATCAATTCAGCCCAATCCCAGTTTGCCCGATGTAAGAGCAAGACGGCATCGCTAGTTTTCAAGGTTTGATAGCTGGTGTCAATCACTAAATTGATGCCACATGGTAATCCCGGACAGGGCTCTCTTCCGTGTGGTCGGCGTTCTGTCGTCCATATATGAATTTGTCTAATGCAGTGGGGTCTGGGATGCACTTCTCGTATCTCAAGCTCGGTGTCTTTCAACTTCTGTTGACTATTACCTGAAAAACTCGCATTCTGTAGGACAACGCGTACAGGAGAAATATCTCCTTGAAGGGTCAATTTGTCTGCACCTCGATCCATTGGCCTACCTTTTTCGTGTCCTAGCTCCCCCCTCCCTTCACTTGCATTTCTGTTCAAAAACATCCATGAGTCTCTGTAGTCCAGACGATCGGATACAGTGCCAAAAAGACGAACCTGCGGGCTTGGCCTAGTAAAAGCTCCTCTGAAATCATATTGATTTGAGAGCACCAAGAGACATATCAATATCTGCAGCACACACGTGCATAATAAGACAAACAGTTGAAAGCGTGAGGACATCATGAAGCATAATCGAAGACACTTGATAAAAAACAAAAGAAGATTGGTATGAGTGATACTGGCTAAAGTTGTAAGATAAATACCGGGGGTGGGCACTGCAGTCAGATTAAAACACGTCTGTGAAGCTGCTACTATGAAGTGCAACTGTTCGCTAAACCGTAACCTAACGCCTAAGTGACTGAAAAAAGGGTTCACTTCAGCGGATACGTTATTATACCCATACACACTGTAAAAGTTGAGGAGCAAGCGATAACCGTGATTTGTAGCGAAACACACACAAACCATATGGTGGCCCTGAAGGGACATCGCGAATCACAAACTTTGTTGTGAAATTCGTGATGTATTATGCGACAAATCGCATTTTTTGTCGCGAATTTCGTCATGAATTATGCGTGACAGAATATGCACCTCGTCCAATATATTGTTACGAATTTTAGATTGTTTAGTTATCTTCTTTGTACTATAAATTATCTCTGCTTTGGTTCTCTCTCTCCCTCAATATCTCTCACTTCTATATTCTCTCCTTCTCACCGCCTCTCTGTATCTCCCTCATCTCTCTCTCTCTCTCTCTCTATCTTTATATATCTCTCTCTCATCTCCTTCTCTTTTTCTCTCGTTATCATTCTCTCTTTCTCTATTCTTCTCCCTTTCTGTGTTTCTCTCTATCTCTCTCATCTCTCTTTCTATCTTTCTTTTTGCTCTCTCTCTCTCTCTTTCTCTCAATTTCTTTATTTTTCTATCTTTCTTTCTTCCTCTCCTCTCTTTCTGTCTAATACAAACTGCTGTTTTGCTAAAGCCAAGCTTTAAAGCCTCTGTAAATAGACCAGTTCACAGTTAGCACATGTCCCAAATGACCCCGAATATCTAAAACCTGAAGAAGGTTCCACTCTGTACATTTTGAAATAATCACTCCTACAGCGACGGATGTGCTTCAAATAAAATAGCCTTTGTTTCCCCTTTTCAGAGAATACTTCCACGTGTGTTCTGTGTATCATGGAGTGCACAATACTTGTGTATAAATGAATAATAATGACATAGCTTTCATGAGCACGTATGTCATAATATGGCGCGCCATTTGACCAATAACTCAGATAAACACTGTTTATCGCCGAAAAACAAGGTTTATCGAGCGAAAAACATTGTTTATCGAGAAAAACTATGTTTATCACTCGATAAACATAGTTTCTCTCGATAAACACTGTTATCTCGATAAACCAGGTTTATCGACTGATAAACACGGTTTATCGAAAAGCAGAGTTACTCGTTTTTCACCGGGAGTGGGCGCTTTTCCAAGTTGAACTCAAAGAGATTCGATCATACATAGTATGTCCTCCGGAGGAGGACTAGATCAGGCAGCTAAATTGTTACCTTTGACATTCCCTAGGTTTTGCATGGGATGCATTATTATTTGTGCCATTTGAACGATGTTGGAGGATCAATGTTTATTCATGATCAATGACTTACATAATGCGCCAATTACTGTTTTTTGATAGGCCATCAACAGCATTTTTTTACAATACTGATAACGATAATGATAATATTAGTACTAACAACAATAATGTCATGGGCCGTTGAATAATAACCCTTATCTCAAATTCTGAAAAGCGATGTTATTTACCTTGTCATTTCGGCACCAACTTATTTTTCATTTAACTTTGCTCCCCCCCCCCTCTATTGTAGAACATTTTTACTGCATAAACTTTTGCCCTGCTTACTCTCTTAATATATTTCCTCGTTCTCCCTTATAAGGAAAGATGATCAAATCTATCTCGTTGCTGCCAAATCTAAAAAATAACAAGGTCGGACAACAGTTAGCCCCCCCCCCTCACTTTTTGAGAAAGTATGTTACAAAAAAAAGAGAGAAAGACAAGGAACAAATAAGTGACCTGCCAATGTCACATGCAAATGAGGTATCAAATATGCTCATCTGAACGTAATTAAATGCCTAAAACCCCAGAGCTTACGTGGGCCCCGATCCCGGACCCCACCAAGGGTCCTAGGGCGGCTCCCTCGATGCTCATCTGATCGTAATTAAATACCTAAAATCCCTGAGCTTCCTGGGGCTTTGCCCCATGGACTCCCCGCCAATTAGTTACCTGCCAGTGTCACAAATAAGGTATCTAAATATGCTTATCTGACTGTAATTTAATGCCTAAAACCCCTGAGCTTCCGGGGGCTCAGCCCCTTGACCCCCTGCCGGGGCTCAGGCCCTGGACCCCACACCAATTTACGCTCTACCTGATCGTTAATACTCCATTTTGAAAAACGTTCCGCGGGGCCTGCATGTAACGTGTAAGAGTGGTGGTGATGCAGATTTTTCTTCTCCCCCCTTCCAAACGTTTTTGCTCATTACGCCACTGCCCCTGTAAGGTGAGCCCCTGGAATGTTTGCCCCCTCCCCAATCCCAAACTGCTTCCGGCGCGCCTGAACACCTCAATCATACAGCATTATGATTACAGAGTGCCATCATAATCACCATCATCCTCACATATCTTTCACAAAATAAGAAAATGAAAAGAAACGAATTAAGAAGCAGTACTAAGTCTTTTTATCAACATTTATGAACTCATTTATCAATAATCATCTATAATTATCTTTTTAAATGCAACATAACATTATATTACATCGAGACAAGAAAAACAACACATGAATGGGGGGGGGGGAGGCTGCTTCTCTTTAATACATTTAGAAATATGAATATTTCAAAATGAAATCCATATGATTAATTCAATTATCAACATCCTATGGAAAGCACAGGTATTTACTGAGCTTATTGTTGTTATTACTACTATTACTTTGTACCATTATTATTGTTGTTCATCAGATATTATCATTATAAGTATTGCTATTAGTACTGTAAAACATTTTGTTGATGGCAAATCAACAAACAGTAATTGGCGTCTTTTGTAAGGCATTGCTCATAAACATTGGCCGTCCGAAATCGTTCAAATAATAATGCATCCCATGCAAACCTAAAGAATGTCAAAGGTAACAATTTAGCTGCCCCTCTAGTTCTCCTCCGGAGGACATACTATGTATGATCGAATCTCTTTGAGTGCAACTTGGAAAAGCGCCCACTCCCGACGAAATACAAATAACTCTGCTTTTCGATAAACAGTGTTTATCGATATACAGAGTTTATCGCCGCGACGTTTGACCAATAATTCAGATAAACACTGTTTATCGAGCGATAAACAGTGTTTATCACTCGATAAACAAAGTTTTTTTTGGATAAACAGTGCTTATCGCTCGATAAACAATGTTTTTCGGCGATAAACCTTGTTTATCGGCGATAAACAGTGTTTATCGGCGATAAACAGTGTTTATCTGAGTTATTGGTCAAATGGCGCGCCATACACGTATTCAGCATTTTGTCTCCGTGTATTTCACAATTTCTGCAATGACCTTTATCTGCTCATGCTTAGACTGCAACTGTGAACTGGCCTTTTGTTGGGTGGCCCCAAAATTTGATGGCTTTAGTTGTGTAATTATGTGAAGGAGGATAATAATAATAAAAAGTTACTTATAAAGCGCTAACCACCGAAGCCTCTAAGGATGCCATTTAAGGGGCTGTTCACACCGGCAGAGATAGCGCGCGCTAGACCGCGCTATCTCGGCGGTTTGGAAGGTACAACGTCGTTTCGGTCCGCCCAACAGCGAGCCACGGCGAGCCAAAACGGCGTGCCACTAGAGCACCTCTTGGGGGTGGTCCACGAGAGAGAGCGCGGTCTAGCGCGCGCTAGAAAAAAGGGGGTGCTACGATAGACCGCGCTATCTCGGTAGCGCGGTCTATCGTAGCACCCCCTTTTTTCTAGCGCGCTAGACCGCGCTATCTCTCGTGGACCACCCCAAGAGTTGGCACGCCGTTTTGGCTCGCCGTGGCTCGGTGTTGGGCGGACCGAAACGACGTTGTACCTTCCAAACCGGAGAGATAGCGCGGTCTAGCGCGCGCTATCTCTGCCGGTGTGAACAGCCTCTAAGAGACACTTCTTGTTCATGGATCCGCCACTGGTTAAAGTGTAAACTGCTGCTAAAGTGTAACCTGCTGTAAAAGTGTAGCCTGCTGCAGGCGCGGATCCAGGATTTCTTAGGGGGGTGGGGGCAAATTTTAAATTACAAGAGCCAAGTATGGATACGTAATGGTAACCAGCAGTGGCGTATTTTTTTTTTTTTTTTTTTTGGGGGGGGGGGGGCTGACAGAAAATCCGAATCACCCCACTCTCACATGCAGGCCCCGCTGACCGTTTTTCAAAGTTGGTGGGGGGAGGCTATAATATATACGATCAGGTAGAGCGTAGCGTAAAATGGCGTGGGGTCTAGGGGTGGAGCCCTCGGAAGCTCAGGGGGTATGGGCATTTAATTATGGTCGGATAAGCATATTTTGATAGTTGATACCTTATTCATGACACTGGTAGGACACGAATTGGTGTGGGGTCCAGGGGCGAAGCCCCCAGAAGCCCAGGGGTCTTAAGGCATTGCCCCCCAAGCCCCACCGTTCCGCGGGCCCTTAGATGTAAGCCTCTAAATAAGCATATTTCTGACCTGACTGTAAATTTAGGAATCTGTCATTTTCCAACAAACGCATCAAAAAGTATAATATACTAAAAAGTGACGGAAAATCTCGGAAGATTATGTTATTTAAGCAACATTTGTAAATCACCGGTATCGAATTAGAAACCACATTTGAATCTTTTTCGGGGGGGGGGGGCGACCTTCAAGCCCCCCACTGATCTACACCTAGTTGGCGGGAAAAACGCAAATGATCTCCCCTACCTTTCTTCTTTTTTTTTTCCTTTCCCTTTCCCTCCTCTTTCCCTTCCATTCCCTTCCTTTTCTCTCTTTTAAGTTTGCTGTTGGCGGGATTAATCGCAAGTGATCTCCCCTTCTTTTCACCCTTTTCCTTTCTTCTTCCTCTTTTGTTTTGTTTTTTTGTTCCTTATTACCTCTCCTCTTTCACTTTTCCTATTCTCTATTCTTTTTGACGGCGGTGGGGGGGAAGTGGGGAGGGGGGAGGGAGGAGGGGGGAGGGGGGAGGGGGGAAGGGGGAGGGAGGGGGGGAGGGGGGAGGGGGGAGGGGGGGGGGGGTAGGAGGCAAGGGCCTTTTGCCCCCCCGATCCACAACTTGTTAGTGGGAAAATTGCAACTGACATGCCCCTTCTTTTACTTTTCTTCTTCCTCTTTTTTCCCCTTCCCTTTATCTCCTCTTTTCCTCTTTTCTTTCCCTTTCCTTTCTTCTCTCTTATTTTGTTGATGGGGGGGGGGGGAGGGGAGGCAACAACCTGGGAGACAAGGCCCTTTCGCCTTCCCCCTCCCGATATCCTTATTCCCCCTTTTTTCTTCTTCTTCCTCTTCTTTCTTTCCCTATCTCTCCTCTTTCCCTTCTTTTCTATTTCGTTCTCTCTCTCTCTCTCTCTCTTCTGCGGGGGGAGGGGGGGGGGGCAATGCCCGTTCGGCCCCCCTATATTGCTCCGGTTGTCTCATTTTTGCCAGCACAAACGTAGCTAGTTCGCCGTCTATAGAACGTATATAGCAGACGGCAATCGGCGGATCAGACGACACTTGATAGTGATTTTGTATGTGAGATTGCTTTGCTAAATATAAAATACAAGAACCTTTTCCATTTCTCTTAACTATCATTGCTATCTGATAAGTAAATAGTAAGTCAAATAAACCTACCAAACTACATAATACAATGAAATACTTGACTGAAAGTAGGGGAGTTTTATGTGGTGCACAATTGCACCCCTCTGTTAATAAATGTGGAATTAGTAAGTGGTATAAAAGAAATAAACTAAAAGTTAATACTGAAAAAACTTACAGTATGTTATTGAAACGCAACTCGCAAAATATTCAGGATTTAAACATTTCTTTGGATGGAAATAAAATCAAACAAGAAAAAAACATTAGGTACTTAGGAATTGAATTGGACAAAAACCTAACCTGGAATATCCATGTAAAGAAGCTCAGTAAATCGTTAGCTTATAAAATATTTTCTTCGAAAAAGGTCAGTAATTTCACCGATACGAATGTGTTGAATAAAATTTATAAATGTATAATCCAACCTATATCAGATTATGCATGCTCGATATGGGGGAATTGTTCTGTTTATAACAAGAACATTATTTTTAGATTACAAAAAAGAGCAGCAAGGATAGTTGAACGGAATTTTGATTTTAATGAAAGTGGTCTTGATATTGTTAAAAGATTGAAATGGCAGGTTTTAGAAGAAAGACGTAACTATTTCCTTGCTTGTATAATGTATAAATGTATCTATGGCTACGCTCCATTACGTTTGTGCAATGCTATTGACATGGTATTTGAACGGCATCCAATGAATACGAGATTGGCTAACTCAATGAGTGTTGTCCTTCCCAAGCCTAATATTGAAATTTTCAAGAATAGTTTACGTTACGAAGGCGGCAAAGTATGGAATAATTTACCCTCTAACCTACAAAATGCACAATCCATCGACTGTTTTAAAAACATGTATAAAAAAACCTATTTCAGCAAATTATGAATAATATCATCGTTGTTTTTGCTCTTTTTGCTTTAAGTTTAATTTGGTACTTCATGATATAAGTTCATTTTGTAGTGTGATAGAGTTTTGATTTTGAATAGATTAGTTGATTACTTGATTCCATTATTGTGTTTTTATATATTTAATTAAATATCATGTATTTTTGACTTGGTTTTTACTCAAGATTATGGTCACTATATATTTTTATCATGACTTCATGAGTATTTTAACAATTCTCATTATATATGTATGATTATTCTGTTTTGATGTTTTAGTGTAAGCTTTTAATATTCAGGACCAGGATGTAAACCAGTCCTTTCTGATCTTGTTATCCTGATGAAATATGTTCAAACAAATAAATAAATAAATAAATAATCGAATAGTCGATGGTGTGTCATGAATATTCATGTTTTTGCTTACCTCGGCAAAATGTTTGCATATACTAAATGGAAAAATTACGGTGGGGGGGGGGGGGGAGGGGGTGGCTGAAGTGGACATAATGAACCAAGCAGAACTGATCTATGATAATTCATGCTTCTTATCCTTTGTGTGCTTGACCTATAATCTTACAATCGTGTGGTAAATTGCGTCCAAAGTTCGACTTGTTACACATGCGTTATATATGCAATGGCGAGCTTGCGACCTATTTTGATCAAATTACGGTGGGTGAACTTTCAAAAGTCGATGGGACATGAGGGTTCCAATGAAAGAGCTAGTGTCAACGTACGTTGGGGTGGATGTGCTTTTCGTTTAAATAAAAAATGAATTTTTAACGATTTTGTTGGTAAAAGTCCATAGGCTAACATGTTTATAGGCTGCTGGACTCTGACGATAGGGGGCGTTTCTCAGATGAGACTAAACGGAGCTATATGCTTGATCCGCGGCTGGCCTGCTGCTAAAGTGTAACCTGCTGCTATGTACCTGATGCTAAAATGTAACCTGCTGCTATAAACCTGATGCTAAAATGTAAGCTGCTGCTAAAGTGTAACTTGCTGCTAAAGTGTAACCTGCTGCTACAGTGTAACCTGCTGCTCAAGGATTTTCGGCGTTTAATTACGGTCAGATGAGCATATTTTAATACCTTATTTGTGGCAATTGCAGGACGTTAATTGGCGTGGGATCCAGGGGGCGGAACCCCCAGAAGCTCAGGGGTTTTAGGCATTTTCTAACGGTCGGATACGCATTCAGGGGCCCGGCTTAGGGCCGCTGGTGGGATCGAGGGAGCGGGCCCCCGGAAGCTCAGGGTTTTAAGGCATTAAATTACTGTTAGATGAGCACCCAGGGTTCCGCCTTAGGGCCCTAGGTGGGGTCCAGGGGGCATAGCCACCGAAAGTTCAGGGGTTTTAGGCATTTACTTACGGTCAGATGAGCCTATTTTGATGCTCGAAGCCCCGAGCCCCGCCGTACCGCGGGCCCTGACATGTAGGCCTCTAAATAAGCATATTTCTTGCCCGACTGTAAATTTAGGAATTTGTCATTTCCCAACAAACGCATACAAAAGTATAATTTACTAAAAAGTGAGGAAAATTATGTAATTTCAGCAACATTTGTAAATCACCGGTATTTAGCGGAATTTGGGGATGGAGTCAACTGCCCCCCTCCCGATTTACACCTTGTTGGCGGGAAAAATCGCAACTGATCTCCCCTACCTTTTTACTTTCTCTTTTTTTTCCTTTCCCTTTCTCTCCTCTTTCCCTTTCCCTTCCTCTCCTCTTTCCCTTCACTTCCTTCTCTCTCGTTTTGGTTTGCTGGGGGGAGGGGGAAGGCAAGAGCCTTTCGCCGGAAGCAGATATATTTTGTTTTATTGCTCCCGAAAATTTGAAAATCGCGCCGGTCAATAATTCGCTCAGTGGGGGTGGGGGAGGGGGGGGGGGTAGTCAGCAATAATTTTTTTTGGAGGGCCCCCCTGGGTCCGCCACTGCCTTTTTCTTCTTCTTCTTTTTTGTTCCTTTTTAGCTCTCCTCTTTCCCCTTCCCTTCATATTTTTTTTTTGGGGGGGGAGGGGGGGGGGGAGAGGCAAGGGCCTTTTGGCCCATCCCCCATGATTCACAACTTTTTGGCGGGAAAATTGCAACTTCTATCCCCCTTCTTTTCTTTTCTTCTTCCTCTTATTTTCCTTCACTTTATCTCCTTGTTTCCCGTTTTCTTTCCCTTTCTTTCCTTCTCTCTTAATTTTTTTAATGGGGGGGGGGGGGGGCAAGGCCCTCTCGGCCCTCTCGGCCCCCGATCTCCTTTTTTCCCCCTTTTATTTTCTTCTTCCTCTTCTTTCTTTCCCTTTCTCTCCTTTTTCCCTTTCCCTTCTTTCCTTCTTTCTCTCTCTCTCTCTCTCTCTCTTTTTTGCGGGGGGGGGGGGGGGGGGCAAGGCCCGCTCGCCGCCCCCCCCCTGGATCCGCGCCTGATGCATACAATCACCTGTTTGATTACATTAATAACATTGCTCAGTGCATTTACTTTCCATTTAAACAAATTATTTGGTATTGCTAAAATATTGTACATGAATTTGAAATTGAAATTGATTAGTAAGCTGTCTTTTATACCTTTTAACTTAAATAACCAAACATTTGACCATACAGGTATACATACATTCAATTTCCAAAGTATTACGCCAACATTCCTCCGCTCTAGATTCTTCGAATTTTGTTTTAATCAACTCATGATAATATATTCTTTTAACTGTCAACTGTCTTACTGAAATCATATCATCAACCATTTTTTATATCATTATATACAAACGCCGTGTAGCTAAATTTCATATACTCTCTATGTTCTACATTCATATCTGCAAGTATTAACATATACCCAAGTGATTGAATCGCTCTTCTAATACGTGCATACTAACTACTTCTACTTCTACGACGATACTCAGCAGGATCCATAAGTCAGGATGTAGTGCTGAGGAATAAACTATCTAGTTCTTGGTCTAGATGCTTGGTGGAAGCGCTCCCTTGAAGCCCTCCAGTGAAGTAGTGTCAAGGGTGATCTTTGAAAGTGCATTCCACGCAGTTACTGTCCGAGGGAAAAATGAGTTCTGGTAGAGCTGGGTGCGGGATGGGATAGCCAGCAACTTCTTTGAGTGATACTGTCGTGTGTTGCTGGCAATCATGGGGGCTGTGTAACCATATCACCTTCCATCCTTAAATAATATTTTCGCACTTAACTCATTAACTGGTAGAAAATCCTTACCATCCATTAATTTCCCAACAATCAAAATGTCAGAATTTATCCAATTCCTATAAATAATAAAAAATAAATCATTTTCCTTTTATACATTACAGTTGTATTCGGCCAAATCATTTCTCTATACGATAGCTATTAAAAGTACCTGATCGAACCTTTCTTGAGTAGTAGGTTATAAAAGTTCATAATTAAATTATAGTAGAAAGGAAGCATGTTGTTTTCCAGAAAACTTGCATTTTTTGTATTATATTTACAATTCATTATACTTTTATACCACCAATTTGCTCAAACCAATAGTCAAACATACATTTGCAACCTGCATTTAACTCATCACTTAGATATTTACTGTGGCTGCCGCCAGAATTTGTCATTAGTATTTTAAATTTTTGTTCATAGCACCACCTATTTTACATGTGCATCGCCATTTAAGTAATTTCTCTTTGTTACTTAAGAAAGATTTACAGCGCATGCCTAGCGCGGGTCAATGTCAATAAAAGGCCTACAAACACATTTTTAGTACGCACGAGAAAATAGTTCCATACATTCAAGCATAAGAAATAAGTTATTATCATTAATTATGTACTGAAATGTAAAGTAATGTTCATTGAAATGCGAATAACATTGGTAAATTCTGTCAAAACTAAATCGTTGGTCGTTTTAAGTAAAATTCCAGTTGGACAAATTATTTGATATCCGTGTGCCGATAAGTTCGGTGAACGCGTTGACCCTTGGCTTTTCTGAATTACGACCTGGCCCAAGCAATACGTGTTTTGTGGGGTCTTCAAGAAACGCCAAAGTTTCAAAGTATATTTTGCTGCTCAAGGATGGAAAAGTCCTGCCAACGAGGTATGTTATGGCAGAAATGTATTTAGAACAATTTCATATTACTTACATGATCTATCAGTTTGTAATTTTGATACATTATAAGTGTTTTTTCATGTTGTGATTAGTAGCGTTCAGTGAGCTAGTTTTCCACACACGTGAGATTGTTTACATCTAACGCTAAATTATGGAAAGCCATTTGAATATTTCATGTTTGAGTAATTATTCATGAATAAGAATTCTTTGTAAATCAGTAGCATATAAAACTTGCTTTTATATTCATAGTCTTAACTAGTATGCTCTTAATGCATGTTTATCAAATTTCTCGTAAGAGACTTGTAGCTCATATCATAAATGTTTTATCATGAACCCTTTTTATACTCATTCTGACAAATCATATCTGTATGAACAACTCTCGTTAAGAACATCTATCTGGTTTATCAACTCTTTAAATTGACAAGTAATCTGTATATTTACTTGTGTACATATATTTGTATCTTTCGCACGGTATTTATTATTCTGTGCTATTTTATACTTTTTATGTTCACAGTTTTCACGGCACTGTTCATCACTGTTACTTTGTTTTGACAATCGTTAAGTCAAATAAAGACATTCGTCACCAGAAAATGAACATCCGTTTCAACGTTGAGTTATTTTGATCCTGCGGCAGCAACAGTGAAAACTCGGATGGACATGACACCTGAGAAATCCATAATTGGATCAACTACTCAAGCCAAATATTTGATGTGATGTCTGGAACTGCATTCGTCCTCACCTGGCCACTAAGGAAGCTGACGAGGAACTCGGCAAGACACGGGCAATCAAACGGCTTGGAGGTTGATCATCGCTCAAGGATGTCAGGTTCATTTTCATCAAAATAATTGAAGATTGAAATCAAAGAAAGAACACTAGAACATTTATATGCGATTGAAATTTCTCGTTTGGAAACTTAAGCAATAAACAAGCTAAAGATTGATTTAGGCTTGCATATCAACTTCTCGAGAGAATTTCAGATTTAAAACCTTTAAGATCTCTAACAGAGTCTTGGTTCTTATCCCAGAATTGTAACAGCTTTTTATTCTGATTTGTTTGGATAACGTAATTTAAAACAACATGAGACTTGATTCCCTTATGATGTTTGGGATTTAAATTTTCAACTAAGATTATAATTTTCTTAAAATACTTATCTAACGAGTGGAGATAAGTTTACAGAATTTGTTATGTGTATGTAACATCTCATCAAGAATAACCTTGTGTGTGCACTTATAGATGATTTTGAGACAAAATAACATGATCAAGTTCATTTGAAAGGATATTTTCTTATTAAGATTGAAAAAATTTCTAAACTAAAAAGAAACTGATTACCGATAGTGTTTTCCTTTAAGAACAAGGGAACAAAAGGTCATAATTATTTGAAATTGATTAGAAATCGGGTTACCTTGTTGATATTGGAATTGATTTGGATTCATGATAATATCATTAATTCTATGCTACGTTTGATATTTTTTATTATTTCAAGGCTTGAATGTATCGAATTGTATGTCCTGCGTAGCGCTGTGTTTTTATCGTGCCCGAATTGAGATTTGGGTTAAAGCAGTTATCTTTGCTATTTGTTATCAGCTACTGCCATTTGCTGTTACCAGCCCACTCCCACACGCCCATTTCTATTTCACTTCCAAACTTTGATTCAAATTCAAACTTCAAATTTCGGTCAAGATTATTTAAATTTGATCTCAAATACTGATTTTCTCGTTGGTTTATTTACCTCAAAAATATATCGTTCAATATGGAAGGGCAACAACCAACTGAAAATAACTTGACTACTGACTCGACTAACTTACCTCCTGAAACACTTCGCCGCTCCACTCGTCCTGTCAAATTGACAGAGAAAGCATTGCAGAATAAAGAAGACGACCTTCAAGGTAAGTTTTTTGTTGAACATATAGATTTGCATTCGATCATACAATCTACTCGAAATAGCTTATTGTCTCAAAACATTGATGGTGATAGCTTAGCAGTGAATAAGCTTGACATTACTGCTAGGCTCAATTCTTTGAAGGAGATATTTGTTGAGCTAAAAAGGCTCAATGAAGACTCCATTGATGATGAGGTTATTGAGGCAATGGATGAATCTTCTATTTCTGTTCGTAATATCTTATCGGATATTGATAAGGTATCCAACATGTCTTCTTCTAGACAACCATCAATTCGGTTGGCGCACTCAACACAATCACGACTCTCGAGGACATCTTCCAGATCGTCACGACGAGTTGCAGTCGCAGCAGAAGCCGCTGCATTACAAGAAGAGCTTACAGCCCAGAAGCTTCAAAATGAACGGGAAAAGGAGCTCGAAAGAATGGAACTTGAGGAAGAAATGAGGAGGAAGCAAGTAGTTTTCAAAATGTCCGAGCTGAAAAGACAACTAGAAGAGGAAAGACTACAAGGCAAGCTCAAGGCACAAGAAGCAATTATGAGAGTCTACGATGAAGAAGATGGAACCAGCACAGTCTCTTCTTCATCCTCGCGTAGAGGTAAAACTGTTGTCAAAAAGATCGAAGATCAGCCAAATCCAACTGATGTGATCCCAAGGGCATCTCCCAAGTTAGAAAGCAAATTGATTGATGAACCAGCCTCCATCGTGTCACAGCAAGCGCAAGTAGTGCTTGATCCCCAAGCTCCGATGTTCCAGCCAAGATCACCAGTTTTAGATCTCGCTGATGCCTTGGCTCAGAGTCGTCTACCCGTTCCGGAGCCGCCAATATTCACTGGAGACCCACTCCAATATCCAGATTGGGTGTCGGCTTTCACTACTCTGGTAGAGCGAAGAGGCATCCCTCCTGGTGAAAAAATTCACTACCTTCGAAGGTATCTTGGTGGTCCAGCAAAGGAGGCAGTCAGTGGCTACTTTCTCCTGAGGTCAGAAAATGCATTTGAGCAAGCAAAGAGCACCCTTCAAAAGAGGTTTGGCAATCCATTTGCTATTGCTGAAGCCTTTCGGACAAAGTTGGATGTGTGGCCCAAGATAACCAGCAAGGATCACAATGGGCTGCAGCGGTTTGCAGACTTCCTTCAACAGTGTCTGGTAGCCAAGGCTGAGATTGTCGATCTCAACATTCTGGATGATATACGAGAGATCAACCGAATGGTTGCTCGACTACCAGATCATATCGTCCATAGATGGAATCGCTCGGTGGCACAGACAAAAAGGGAGCGACTTTGTTATCCTAGGTTTGCTGACTTCGTTTCTTTCATTGGGAACGAAGCAGACATTGCTAATGATCCTCTGCTCACTGTGGATGTTGGCAAGACTAGAGAGAGAAAACAGGAAACCGCAGTCTCAAAACGGGTAACCCTCTCTACGTCTGGCTCAACTTCACAGAAGCAATGTCTGTTGTGCAAGAGACAAAATCATTCCCTGAATGACTGTCGGGAATTCCTTCGGAAAGACATGTCCCAGAGAAAGGATTTCATCAAAAATGAAAGACTTTGCTATGGCTGTCTTGAAAAAGGCCATATGTCTAAATATTGCCAAAGCAGACTGGTCTGCAAGAAGTGCAGTAAAAGGCATCCAAGCTGCCTTCATGAGGACCAAAGAGATTCGAACAAGGCCAACTTGGCATCAAGCCAACCGAAGGAAGCTCAAACCGCATCGACCTCAAATCCTCAAGCTGTAACGCACAAAGTACAAGGCGATGAACGTAGTGACCTTACATCAATGATTGTGCCTGTGTACCTTTCTAGTACAGAGAGGCCTGACAAGGAGGTTCTAGTGTATGCACTACTAGACTCCATGTCAAACACCACCTTCCTTTCCGAAGATGTCGGCCAAGACCTGGATGTACAATCCCAGCCTGCCACATTGTCGTTGACAACTTTGACAGATGAGATATCGATCTCAACCTTCAAGTATGACAATCTTCGTGTCAGAGGTTTTTATTCCTCGGAGAAAATTCGTCTACCCTCCACATTTACTAGGCAGTCTATCCCTCTGGACGACAGTCATATCCCGACTCCAGAAACTGCCTCCAAGTGGCCTCATCTCGTGTGTGTGCAGGATATGATAGCGCCAAAACAAGACTGTCCTGTCGGTCTTCTGATTGGCTACAATTGTGCACAGGCCCTTGCTCCTCTGACGTCAGTCCGAGGCCAAAATGGTGAGCCGTATGCTGTCCAAACAGACCTTGGTTGGAGTATTGTTGGAGGTCAGTCTGACTTGTCCAACAGCTTCGATTCGTTTGGCCACACATACAGGACAGTCAGCATGAAGGTAGAGGCCCCGATTGATATCAAGAAGGTGACATTCGCTTACCAGTCTCCCTTAAAGGAAGCGACTGCATCGGATTTCCTTCAGCTCATGGAAAGGGACTTCCAAGAAGCTGAACAAGCTGATGCAATGTCACAAAATGACAAAAAATTCATTCAAGTTGTCACCGAAGGTTTACGCCAGAGAGAGGATGGGTTCTATGAGATGCCTCTTCCATTCAAGAAAGGACCGCCATCTCTTCCGAACAATCGACAGGCTGCTTTGGGTCGATTAGCAGGTCTCAAGAAACAGTTCCTGAAGAAACCTGAATATCACAGTCACTACAAGGTATTCATGAAGGAGATCTTGGCACGCGGTGATGCAGAGATGGTCGGTGATAGTAGTGACAAAGGCTTGTGGTATATTCCTCACCATGGGGTATATCACCCTAAGAAGCCTGGCAAGGTCAGGGTTGTATTCGATTGTAGCGCCAGGTATCTTGGGACAAGCCTCAATGACCATCTCCTGCAAGGCCCTGACTTGATTAATCCTCTCATCGGTGTCCTGTTGAGATTTCGCCAAGGTCCTGTGGCATTCATGTGCGATGTGGAGAAGATGTACCACCAGTTTAAGGTTGCAGATCCACATCAAAACTATCTGCGTTTCTTGTGGTGGGAGGATGGGGATCTCTCCAAGACCCCAGTAGATCATAGGATGAAGGTCCACCTCTTTGGGGCAACCTCATCTCCGGGCTGTGCCAACTTTGGCTTAAAACAGATTGCGGAGGACCACAAGAAACTCGGTGACCGTGCAGCCAACTTCCTCAAGAGGAACTTTTATGTCGATGATGGCCTAAAAAGCATGTCTTCTGAACAGGAAGCAGCTGTGCTAATCAAGGATGCAACTCAAATGTGTGCTAAAGGCAATCTACGTCTGCACAAATTTGTGTGCAATAGCAAGGACGTAACCAGCACCATTCCAAAATCGGAACGTGCCACTGTCACGAATGCAAGTGTTCAGCTAGGTGAACAAACCTCACCAATCGAAAGAGCTCTTGGGCTTCAGTGGTGCGTCAGTTCTGATGAGTTCTGCTTCCGACTTACTCTGAAGGATCAACCCCTCACTCGACGAGGTATTCTAGCTACAGTTGCGTCTGTATATGATCCCCTTGGTCTCATTGCACCAGTTGTCCTTGCTGGCAGAATGATTCTGCAGGAAATGTGCAAACAAAAGATGGATTGGGATCATCCCGTTCCTGACTATCTTCGGACAAGATGGGAAATATGGAGACAGGAGATCCTGAAGCTAGAAACTGCAAAGATTCCTCGCTGCTTCCAGCCCAAAGATTTCGGAGAGGCTGAGGAAGTGGAATTGCACCACTTCTCAGATGCCTCATTATCTGGATATGGACAATGTTCATATGTCAGATTACGAAATCAAAGGGGACAAGTCCACTGCTCTCTTGCCATGGCAAAGGCGAGAGTAGCACCGCTCAAGCAGTCTACCGTCCCCAGACTGGAGCTTCAGGCAGCAACCTTATCGGCCAAGGTTGCAAAAATACTGAATAAGGAGCTAGACTACAGCTCAGTCAAGAATATCTTCTGGACCGACTCCAAGGTTGTTCTGGGTTACCTGTACAACCAGTCTAAGCGCTTCCACATGTTCGTTGCGAACAGAGTGGATTGTATTCTGAGAACCACAAGTTGTAGTCAGTGGAATTATGTTACTAGCGGTGATAATCCAGCTGACTACGCATCACGTGGACTGACAACAGAGGAACTTCTTTCGTCAAACTGGTTAGGAGGACCAGACTTCCTTTGGGAAAGTGAAGTTGCTAAGCAAGATGTCACACTAGAGGTTTCTCCTGACGACGTTGAAGTGAAGTCTTCGACAGTACATACAGTAATGTCAAAGACCAAGATTTCAACCTTTACGTCATTTGAAGATAGGTTGAACCGCTTCGCCATGTTGGACAGCGCTATTAGAGCGGTAGCTGTACTAGTGAGCTGTTGTTACAGGCGCAAGGGACATGACATAGATGATGTTGAGATCAAAAGAGTCGCTGAGAGAAATCTCCTGCATGCTGTCCAGAAAGAAGCCTTCTGTGATGAAAGACAGCAAATCAAATCTGACAAACATGCTGTGTCAAAATCTAGCCGCCTGAGTCAATTAGATCCATTTCTTGACAAACAAGACCTCCTACGGGTGGGAGGACGCATGAAGAGGTCTGAAATGGTGTATGGAGTTAAGCACCCTATTATCCTTCCGAAGGGTAGTAGACTTTCCATGCTTGTCGCACTTCACTATCATGCGAAGATTTCTCACCAAGGTAGAAATATGACCATCAACGCAATCAGATCAAGTGGATACTGGATCATCGGTTGCAGAAGCATTGTCTCATCTCTGATCGGCACATGCACCCATTGCATTAGACTAAGAGGCAAGTTGGGTGGACAGAAGATGGCTGACCTTCCATGTGAACGACTTGAGCCATCGCCCCCTTTCACTTATTGCGGTCTGGACTGTTTTGGTCCATTTGTAATCAAAGAAGGGCGCAAAGAGCTCAAGCGCTATGGCCTCATCCTGACATGCATGGCAATGAGAGCCATTCATGTGGAAGTATTGGATGACATGTCATCCGATGCATTCATCAACGGACTGAGATGTTTCATTGCTATTCGAGGAAACGTAAGGCGGATTCAGTGTGACCAGGGCTCCAATTTTGTTGGAGCCAAGCATGAACTGAAACAAGCTCTCCGTGAGATGGATGCGGACCATGTCGCCCGCAATCTTCTGGAGCAGAACTGTGAGTTCAAAATGAATCCTCCTTCCTCTAGCCATATGGGAGGTGTATGGGAGAGACAAATAAGAAATGTGCGCAATGTTCTCAATGGATTATTGGAACAGTGCGGAACGCAGTTGAATGTCTCCTCTCTACGGACATTTCTCTATGAGGCCATGGCTATCGTAAACAGCCGTCCATTGAGTGTGGATAACCTGGAAAGTCCTGATGGTCCTCTTCCGTTGACTCCCAATCATGTTCTGACCATGAAATCCGGTCTTATACTGCCTCCACCTGGAAGCTTTGAAAGGGAGGACATCTATCTCCGCAAAAGATGGCGTCGAGTCCAATACTTGACACAGTTGTTCTGGACACGATGGCAGAAGGAGTACCTGCACACGCTTCAACCAAGAAAAACTTGGACTGAAAAGAAGACCAATGTGCACGTAGACGACATAGTACTCTTGAAAGATGAAGCCATTTGTCGGACAGATTGGAGAGTTGCGAGGGTCATGGAAACAATGTCCAGTGATGATGGTCTAGTCCGGAAGGTGCGACTTCTCATGGCGACCCCAGACTTGGACAAAAAAGGTAAGCCAGTAAATAAGAGGACAACTCTTGAAAGGCCAGTACACAAACTGGTAGTTTTGATCCGCAGCACCGACAAGGCGATTGAAGACTAAGCTTGACTTTAATAGCTGACATTCACTTTTACCCAGACAAATGGCTTTGACTAACCTGGACTTTCATCCTGCCCTGACATTCTAAGAAATATTTTCTCAATTTGGGGAAGACCATTTGTATTTATAAATTTTGCAAGTCGGTCAATTCCTTGTTTTGTTTCAAATAGATAGTTTTGTTGTTTGAAAAATCAGTTAGATGATTTGGGTGGGAGTGTGGCTGCCGCCAGAATTTGTCATTAGTATTTTAAATTTTTGTTCATAGCACCACCTATTTTACATGTGCATCGCCATTTAAGTAATTTCTCTTTGTTACTTAAGAAAGATTTACAGCGCATGCCTAGCGCGGGTCAATGTCAATAAAAGGCCTACAAACACATTTTTAGTACGCACGAGAAAATAGTTCCATACATTCAAGCATAAGAAATAAGTTATTATCATTAATTATGTACTGAAATGTAAAGTAATGTTCATTGAAATGCGAATAACATTGGTAAATTCTGTCAAAACTAAATCGTTGGTCGTTTTAAGTAAAATTCCAGTTGGACAAATTATTTGATATCCGTGTGCCGATAAGTTCGGTGAACGCGTTGACCCTTGGCTTTTCTGAATTACGACCTGGCCCAAGCAATACGTGTTTTGTGGGGTCTTCAAGAAACGCCAAAGTTTCAAAGTATATTTTGCTGCTCAAGGATGGAAAAGTCCTGCCAACGAGGTATGTTATGGCAGAAATGTATTTAGAACAATTTCATATTACTTACATGATCTATCAGTTTGTAATTTTGATACATTATAAGTGTTTTTTCATGTTGTGATTAGTAGCGTTCAGTGAGCTAGTTTTCCACACACGTGAGATTGTTTACATCTAACGCTAAATTATGGAAAGCCATTTGAATATTTCATGTTTGAGTAATTATTCATGAATAAGAATTCTTTGTAAATCAGTAGCATATAAAACTTGCTTTTATATTCATAGTCTTAACTAGTATGCTCTTAATGCATGTTTATCAAATTTCTCGTAAGAGACTTGTAGCTCATATCATAAATGTTTTATCATGAACCCTTTTTATACTCATTCTGACAAATCATATCTGTATGAACAACTCTCGTTAAGAACATCTATCTGGTTTATCAACTCTTTAAATTGACAAGTAATCTGTATATTTACTTGTGTACATATATTTGTATCTTTCGCACGGTATTTATTATTCTGTGCTATTTTATACTTTTTATGTTCACAGTTTTCACGGCACTGTTCATCACTGTTACTTTGTTTTGACAATCGTTAAGTCAAATAAAGACATTCGTCACCAGAAAATGAACATCCGTTTCAACGTTGAGTTATTTTGATCCTGCGGCAGCAACATTTACAAAACCAATTTATATTTAACGATGCAACCTTTGTTTGAACATATCTAAACCACCTTCTTGGATACTATTTAATACATTTGACCTTTTAACCTTTGCAGGTCTCCCTTTCCATAGGAAATCAAAAATTAACTTATCGAGCTCCTCAATTATCTTTAGCACAAGACAAAACTTGTGATGTATAAATGATTTTTGACATTATCAATGATTTTAATATTATTATTTTTCCTTTAAGCGTGAGATTTCTCTGTTTCCATAGATTTAACAGCTGTTTTATTTTTAATATTCTCTCTTCAGACCAGTTCATTTCTTAGCTTATATCTTTATTTTTACAAAAATAAATACCAAGTGACATCTTCCCATAACATATTTCCAATAGTATTTGTTGGATTTCAAGTGTATGACTTTCTCTGTATACATAGCACTTTAACAGGAATATAATACAGATCTGTGCTCGACAATCTCATTCTATGTCAGTATACTGGAAAAGGACATATGGGTTACATGTTACCACAGGCACAAAGTAAAAACCTTGGTAGTGAATGCTAAATGGAATTTCATCAGAATTTGGGAGTAGAGCGCCATAGGGTCGCGTGTAAATTGGTGTAAACTACTCTTTTCACGGTGTATATAGGCCTACCTCTGTTTGTCCTTGATTAGACCCATGCACACAAGGGGTGTTTTTCTGATAGTTGGATTAATCCCCTTTCCATGAAATATACTAAGACTATAACTGTGATGAGTAACTGTATTGCATAGATTGCTGGACACTATAGTCAGTTCCTCATCGCGCCTCCGTGCGCACCGATATCACACGTACAATACGGCCGCGATGCCCGTTCGCTGAAGTGAACTACTTTTTCAGAAACTTAGGCGGCGGGTTACACTTTAGCGGAGTTTTCACTAAACTATGGTCACAAATCAGAGCGGCGACCGACCGATCAGTAGCCTTCTCGGTCGCCGCTGGAATTTAGGCATCGCCCAGCGATTTTTTTTGGAGAAGTCTAGCAGGCTGAAGAGCCCCAGCGATGCCTTGGCGATGTCCTGTCGATATCCCGTCGGTCGCCGGTCGATTTTATGTCAAAACTGGGCGAAATCGCGGAGCTTTTCCGCGCGGTGTCCCGGCAGTGACCGACCGGTGACCCATCGATTCCCGAGCAGTCTCCCACCGGCCGTCGGATGATTTTAAAGATATTGCACGGCTGCCAATAGTGATCGGCGGTGCTCAAAAATACGCCCGGTGCATGGCCGTTCGCCGCCCGGGCACCGAACTAATCGAGCGAATTTTAACTCCGCGCTAAAACTTCAGCAGCGACCGAGCGATGCCTAAAAAACAAGCGGTGCCTGGGCAAAATTGGCTAAAAACTCGCCGCTCGACCGCCGAGCAGGCTACATTTTGGTAATGTGACCATAGCATAAAGCAGCTTAAAACAGTTATAGAGCCCATAAAAGACATATGAACTTAGACCATATAACAGACGGAACAATGAGGGCAGCATCACTAAAAAGCAGAGATATGTAGATTGTATCAAGATACATCTCTATACATAATTTGAAAGAAATCCGTCATGAAATATGACTTGGATGAATTCAGTTTCCCCCCTCCCGCGCGAAGCACGGAAGCTTTGACGTTCATTAAATTATTAGAGAAAGAAAACGATTCGTTGTACCGACTCTTAATCATCGTCTGAATTTTCAAAAATGTTTCTTTGTCCGATTAAAAGTCACAGTTTGTAGGAAAAAAAATATGCCGGCCGACCCATATAATACATCTCACCGACTTCAAACTTCTGTATTGATATAGTACACGAGGATCGAGCAAGGATACCGACACAGCGGACCCGACACAGCAACATAATTATCTATGCATATATATTTTCTCCACCCGACTCTCTTACTCCCTGTCTCTCTTACTCCCACCCCTCTTCTCTCAGGCTCTTAATTCCCCTCTCTCTCTCTCCTCTCTGCCATTCCCCGTTTCTTTTGTTTCCTTTTTCTCTTTTTTTTCTTCTTCTCTTTTTCTTTCTTTTCCTTTCTTTCCTCTCCTTCCTCTTTTTTTCTTTCTCTCTTCTCTTCTCTTTCATTTCTTTTCTTTCTTTTCCTTCTCTTTTTTCCCCTTTCCCTTTTATTTTCCTCTTCCCCTTTTCTCATTTTTCCCGACAGCAACGAAATTTTACCGACAATATCCTGACAGGTAGGGGGGGTGGGGGTGTCGCACCCCCTATACCCCCTTTAGCGACGCCCCTGGTTGTTTGTATTTTAGGGGATGTTAATTATGGCACATCAAACAGTGATGATCGAACTTTGTCTGACTATTTAGCCATAAGAAGGTTTCTAGCTTCCTCTCTCATTTTAAACCTTATTTCTCATTTTGCAGATTGCTATACAAGAATATTGTTACATGTTAAATTGATATAGAATAATAGGAGTAAGAGAGCAGTGTCTAGGGTTAGACCAGGAGATTATTGGAGTTTGCTTGGTAGTAAGAAAATTATGGAAGATAAATATTTGGATTGGAGTGGTTGATGAAAGTTGTATTTGATGCAGATAATAAAGAGATTTATAGTTTCCAGGATTTATCAATGTTTGCGGTCTTGGGATATTTCGATATTTAAAAGCAGAGATATTTTGTCTTTGTTCCATTGTTATGATATTGTTAGTTTCATTATTCATTCTATAGTATGTGCTTACTTTGAATAGGGGGAAACAGGATAGCCCTATTTAAGTTTATGTTATTAGGATATTTGCATTGTATTAATATTACAATGTACACGAATTAAGTAATGATATAGAGGTCACATGATAATGTTATTAAACCTAGCTTGGTGTGTTGGTTTTTCCACATTTGTGGATGTGTTGCTTTGCATGAGTTTTATATTGACTGTTACTTGTTTGTTTAAGTATTTGGGTCAGGTATTCACATGTGTTGAGAGTTTCAGCTACATTGTACTGTGGCAATTGGTTTTTAAATGGCAAATTTACTCATTTTATATTTGATAAAATGACATGTTTTGGGGAATGCATGATCTCCATGATAATCAGCATTATTATGTGATATGTAATGTGTCAGGTACTAGTTACTTAACAGGATCTGTCTGTCGTTTATTTTGAGTTCTCGACCACCTCACATTAATAAGATTATCATTAATGTTAATATGATTATCATTAATGTTAATATGATTATCATTAATGTTAATATGATTATCATTAATGTTAATATGATTATCATTAATGTTTATATAATTATCATTTATATCATAGATATAATTATTATTATCATAATCATCATCATGATAGAAAGACAGGTGTGAATATCTGCTCTACAGTGCGTCCCAGAAAAAACGAAACCGAGAAGTATCGATGTTTTATCATAACTTAATCACAACCATAATTAATAAATGATACATATTTGGAAAGCTTAGAGTCTCTTCTTTCAGTTGATGCTACTCAGATGGTGCATATTTCACGCATGAGTGATTAAAAGCAATTTGAAGGAAGGAAACCAAAAAGACATTTGGCGGGCGGTATCTGAATTTCGAAGGAAAATTCACATTTCTAGAAAGTTGAGTTTCTGCCCTTTCATATGACACCTCAATCAGGAAAAATGAGCGAAGAATAACAAAGTTCTGTTTGTTTAAAGTAGCCCTTACATTTTCATAATTTTAACAAACGAATTCGTTTTCACTGGGTGCCTGTCGTAGCAAAAAGCAGATTTGACAAAAGACTTAACTCCGTTTCGTTGACAATCAGCCATGCATGAAGACTCTCGTCTACGGCTGATTGTCAACGAAACGGAGTTAAGTCTTTTGTTAATTTCGTTTTTTGATACGGCAGGCAGCCAGTGAAAACTAATTCGTTTAGTAAAATTATGGAAATGCAAGCACTACTTCAAACAAACAGAACTTTGTCATTCCTTGCTCATTTTTCCTGATTGAGGTGTCATATGAAAGGGCAGAAACTCAACTTTCTAGAAATGTGAATTTTTCTTCGAAATTCAGATACCGCCCGCCAAATGTCTTTTTGGTTTCCTTCCTTCAAATTGCTTTTAATCACCCATGCGTGAAATATGCATCATCTGAGTAGCATCACATGAAAGAGGAGACTCTAAGTTTTCCAAATATGTATCATTCATTAATTATAGTTGTGATTAAGTTATGATAGAACATCGATACTTCTCGGTTTCGTTTTTTCTGGGACGCACTGTATAATTATGCCAGTTCGAGATACCGGGAGATGAATACATACAAAATGAATGTTATTGCTGTGTACACTAAATCGCTTTGGTGCGTTTTTTGTTGTTTCCTATATTATAAATATGAACGAGCTTACGAGCACTTGTGACATGTGAGGCGGTAACATTCAATTGAATCTTATAAGACGACTCAGCATTTAATGTCAATCGCCCATTGGGGGAAATAAACTATACCTTGTCCTCATTTAAAAATAAATAATAACGTTTTATTTACCCAGGGTAGCATGTTACTAATATGTTACTATTACCCTTCTCCAATCTAATATGCTGAGCGCCTAGCTAGAAGGCAGAAGGTCCCTTTGTTATAAGTCTTTGGTATGACTCGGCCGGGAATCGAAACCCACGACCTCCCGTTCATGGGGCAGACGCTCTAACCATTGAGCCACCATGCCCGGTAATTGAGAATACTATGCAAATTGACTGTCAATAATTTGAATTCTCTTGATTTTTTAATTTTAATTTTGAATAAATACTGAATTGCTTGGTCGTCAGTGCTGAAAGAGATGACTTTATTAATTTTATTAATTGAATTGGTTCTTTCATAAAAAAGCGTTTTTTTTAAAGCAGATGTTTCTGCATGTATTAATATATCAAATATAAAACGTTCAAATAACAATAATATTATTTAATATAATTGATTTACATAAAGAGTGACAACTTATATACATACACATAAAAATGCATATATATATATATATATATATATAACTGAAAACTTGAAAGTACGAAGGTAAGTAAAATAATCAAGATAAATGCAGAGGCTAACTACCATAAGCACGAATTTTTGAGTCGATAGAAGCCGGGGTAGGTGGAGGGGGGGGGGGGGCAGGGGCGTCTCCGAGGGGGGATGGGGGTGTGGGGGTGCGACACCCCCACCTGTCAGGATATTTTCGGTAAAATTGCGCTGCCGTCGGGAAAAGAGAGAAAAGGGGGAGGGGAAAAAGAGAGGGAAAGGGAAAGAAAAGAAAAAAAAGAAAAGGAAAAGAAAAGAAAGAAAGAAAAAGAAAGGAAAGAAAGGAAAAGAAAGGAAAGAAAGGAAAAGAAAGGAAAGAAAAGAAAAGAAAGAAAAGAAAGAAAAGAAGAAAAAAGAGAGGAGAGGAAAGAAAAGAAACGGGGGATGAAAGAGAAGGAGTGGGGGTAAAAGAGAGAGAGGGTTGTTGGGTGGAGTCGTCTCGTCGAGGGAGCAAGAAAGACACGGGTAAATATGTTGCTGTGTCGGGTCAGCTGTGTCGGTATTCTTGCTCAATCCTCGCGTCTATATCAATGCAGAAGTTTGAAGTCGGTGAGATGTATATTGTCGGTCGGCCGACAAGTTTTTTTCCCTACGAACTGTGACTTTTTATCCGCTGTGACGACTTCGAGAGTGACTACAACTACAATACTTGTATTTTCTCGAAGTTTCACATTCCTATAATATCAGCTAAAGAAATCAGAGGTTTAACATTTTCGGGGAAACTAAATTCAAACAAGGATTAAGAGTAAAAAACGGTACGACGAATCGTCTTCCTTTCTCTATATATTGATGAAACGCCCAAAATTGCGCGCTTCGCGCGGGAGGGGAAAACTTCATTTACACGAGTCGAGAACGGTACAACGAATCGTCTGCTTTCTCTAATACTTTAAGGACACGTCAAAGCTTCCGCGCTTCGCGCGCGAAGGGAAACTGAATTCAGACAAATAGGGCTTATTAAGAGTCGAAAACGGTACAACGAATCGCTGCTTTCTCTAATAATTTAAGAAAGCATCAAAGCTTCCGCGCTTCGCGCGAGAAGGAGAAACTGAATTCAGATAAATAGGGTTTAATAAGATTCCAAAACGGTGCAACGAAATGTCTTCTTTTCATGATAATTACATCAAACGTCTAACGTCTAAGCTTTTTGCACTTCGCGCGGGAAGGGAGAAACTGAATTCAGACAAGGATTAAGAGTCGAAAACGGTACAACAAATCGTCTGCTTTCTCTAATAATTTAATGAAACATCAAAACTTGCGCGGGAAGGGGTAAACTGAATTCAGACAAGGATTAATAGTAGAGCATGGTTCAACGAATCGTCTACTTTCTCTAAGAATTTAATGAAACCTCAAAACTTCCGCGCTTTGCGCGGGAGGGAGAGAACTAGATTCAGATAAGGATTAAGAGTCGAGAACAGTACACTGAGTCGTCTGCTTTTTCTCATAATTTAATGAAACGTCAAAGCTTCCGCGCTTCGCGCGGGAGGGGAAGAAACTGAATTTAGACAAGGATTAAGAGTCGAACACGGTTCAACAAATCGTCTAGTTTCTCTAATAACTTAATGAAACGCCAAAACTTCCGCGCTTCGCGCGGGAGGGGGAGGACTGAATTCAGATAAGGATTAAGAGTCGAGAACAGTACACCGAATTGTCTACTTTTCCTTATAATTTAAGAAACGTCTAAGCTTCCGCGCTTCGCGCGGGAGGCCCATTACCCACACACTCCCCTAATGAGCGCGCTTTGCGCGCTCTTTAAGTGATACGCTTGTTCACTACCGCCCCTCCCTAAAATAAGATCCTAGCTCCGCGCCAGCATTAAAAATATAGCTTTGATGCTGACTAAGTTGATGAAATAATTCGTATATTTATGTCGTCGAGGAAAATGACAATTTGCGCATTCGCAAGTACTAAAGATAGTCCATAGGAAAAACAATTTAGCCTTCGCCCCCGGGTTTATAGGGTTAAATTTGTAGATATTGGGACATTTAATTCTGTCGGTAATTGGTGGCTAGTTTTGTCGGTAATCGTTGGCCTCTTCACCCCCCCCCCCACTGAAAAAGGTCTAGCGAGGCCCCTAGGGGGGGGGGGTACATGGCGCTGATATAGGAGTATGTAGGAGAATAGAGTGTCACGTATACAGATTTTGTTCAGAAAGTATCTAAATAAAAAGCGGAAAGAAAGTAAAGAAACAAAGAAAAAATTGCAAGTGTGTGCAAGTGGGTGTGTGCAGGTAAAGTAAGTGGTCGAATCGTATTGTTAATGAACTGGCCATCTAAAATTATTTTATATGAACAATCAAAATCGGTGAGACCCTTATAATGTTTGTGAATATTTAGATATTAAATATTTTTTCATCGAGGCTTTGAGTGAATAAAGAGATGCAGAGTGTTTAATATTGACAGGTTAAGCACTTCAAATATCTGGACTATGGTGTCATATCGATTTATAGGCCATAATAACTTTTGGGTTGGTTAAATGGAAATCGGATGAGTATGATAAGAATGTATATCACTATTGTAAACAAAAATATTTCGAAATGCCAAAGGTATTAGTATTTATCAAAAATGTATACATAAAGATTGCAGTTTGCAGAAAACTGTGAATATCATCGATTTGTAATGTTTTTAGTTTATAAAATATTGGATCAGTATGGGCTAAATAATGTGAATGTGTACAAAGACGGAGTGCTTTGTTTTGGAGGCGATATATTAACACAATGTTCATCTTATTACTATTCCCCCACACTATGTGACAATAAGATATGTATGACAAAATGAAGGAATTGTAAAGCATAAATGGTGATTTTTGTGATGGATAATATTTTAATTTATATAAAATGCCTATGCCTCTCGAGACTAGCATGCAAATCTTGTTAATATGACTATTCCAATTTAGATTTGAATCAATCATTACACCTAATAATTTTGTATTAAACTTCTTTTTTTTTAATTATGGGCATGTCATCTATAAAAAATATCACAATGAAGTACATGTTTAGCATGCAAATGTACTATCTGAGCTCCTGACTGGCCGCCAGCACTGTTTTACCGCTCTACAGATTTGTCAATTTTCGCAGTCATCTACTGATTATTATGTTTCTAACGCTAAACTGAAGTTATATTGTATAGCAAGGAACTAACAGGACAAAGTTTAGTTGATTTCATGACAGGAAGAAGCGGATATATTTGGAAACATTTTTCAAGTTCGTACATCATCTGATTCTACATTGGCTGCCATGATAGTACACATGCACTGTCTGAAGATCAGTTTTCACCTAAGCCTGTCTTCTTATAACAAAAGATAGTAGAGTTCATTGTGCATCAGAATTGTGACTTATAAGGTATGGAGCTTCACTGTTTTCTTCTTTGTGTCCTTATATGTGGAGTGCAGTTTGGTTTGAATGAATCAATTGAAGAAGAATACTACTTCAGCTATAGTGATGTCAACCTCAAAGGGGTAATCAGACTTCATTACAAAGGGTTTTTGAAAGCTAACATTCCCTAGTATAGTAATTGTTGTGCTAGTTTCAACATTAAACTCCTTGTCAGCGGGGACATTCAACCTAACCCAGGCCCAGACAACAGCCCAACTATATTGTCAGGTGATTCTCTGAAGAAATCTAGAATAAAATATTACTTACTTTGATGTTTACTTTAATGTTGAAGCGTAAAGATAAGCTTATTTGCCCCTCCAGGTAATGTTATCTCTCTGGTATGGACTGTACTTAAGGGGGTGGCTGTACCAATATTTCCCAAGGATGGATTTGAACTGATTTACAGTTGTTGCTCTGACTGCTGAGTCTGGTAAGGAATTCCAGTTGTTGCAACTTCGCACAGAGAAGGAATTTCGACGAAGCACAGATTTACACTTTGGCTTCCTTACTTTCATACTGTGGCCTCTGGTTCTGGATTCATGGACTAGTTGAAAAAATGTATTGATATCCACCCGGTCAATTCCTTTCATAATCTTAAAGATTTGAATCAGCTCAGCTCTCTGTCTTCGGTAAATGAGTGTCTATTACCTGAGGGCTTTCAATCTCTCATGGTATTCTAGGTGACGGATATGTGCGAGTTAACGGGTAGCTCTTTGCTGCACTTTTCCAGTAAGTCTTCGTTTTTCTTGAACATGGACACCCAAACCGAGTTGCAATATTCAAGAGTAGGCCGGATAATGGTCTTGTAGAGCACAAGCCATCCTTTTTCATTCAGACTAGAGAAGGATCTCTTTATGATACCCTGTTGAAGGTTTTCAGCATCACTTCTGTTGTCCACAACATTATAGATTTTTGTATCGTCTGCAAATAATTTAATTCCAGATGTTACATTCTCAGGCAAATCGTCATTGGAACAAAGAAATAGGACAGTCCTTGCGGAATTCCGCTGGATACTGGGCACGATGGTGATTGTTTACCATTAACTGATACTCTCTGTGATCGTCCTGTCAAGTACCCCTTTATCCAGTCATGGATACGTCCTGAAATACCATTGGCTTGTAGCTTCACAAGGAGACGTTTGTGAGGGACAGTGTCGAATGCCTTCCTGAATCTAAATAGATGCAGTCGATATTATGGCCGTTATCAATTTTTTGCTGTCCATTCTTCAAGAACCTCAAGAAGTTGGGTAGTGCAGGACCTGCCAAATCGAAATCGATGTTGATGATCGTCCAATAGGTTATTGATTTCTAGGTGATCAATCAGTGCCTTTCTCACAATCCTCTCCATGATCTTGCACACTATCGATGTAAGACTAACTGGTCGATAGTGTGTCGGATCGTTTTTCCTCCCTTTCTGAAAGAGTGGCACCACAATAGCCTCTTTCCAGATATCTGGTACGTTTCCCTTCTTCATAAGCTTAGTGAAGATAATCTGAAGAGATTCAGCTAATTCGTTGCGCAGTTCTTTCAGCACTCTAGAGTGAATCTCATCTTGGCCTGCCGATTTGTTAATGTCTAGCTTGGAAAGCAGAACAGTGATATCCTCTGTACGAAATTCTACATCTTCAAGTGATTCATGAGTTCTGCTTGATGCGTTGGGAATTGATTCCACGTCTTCTTGTGTAAAAGACACTTCCAAAAAAAAGATTAAAAGCATTTGCTTTTTCCTAGTCTGATTTGGCCCAAGATCCATCTGCTTTCAATAGGTCTGGAGTGGCACCTTTAGTTTTAGTTTGCCTTTTAACACAGTGCCAGAAACTCTTAACATTGACTTTAACTTCATCAGCAATCTTGTTCTCAAAATCAGATTTGGCTCTCTTGATTTCAGAAGTTGCCATATTCCTGTGGCTGACGTAAGTTGACCATTCAGCATCGCACCTAGTCTTCTGATATTTATTCCAAGATTTGTGTTTTAAGTCTACTACTTGTTTACATCGTTGGTTGAACCATTCATGTTGTCTCTTTGACCGTCTTTTCTTCAGTGTAACATAAGACTCGATACAACTGTGGACTGACTTTTCAAAGAAATTCCAAGCCTCCAGTCATGTAAGCTCGTGAAGTTCTTTTTCCCAATGAATGTCTTTTAATGAAAAAAGAACTTCAGCATCATCAGTATGGAAGGCAGGCGGTGCCATATAATCTTAGTGCTGATGTGTGGTGGAAGATCACAGACTTGAGGATTTCGATTAAGAAACCTACTCATAGGGGGTGCCGTGGTGGATCGAGAAAACAAAGGAGGAAGGTCAACGGAGAGCTACAAAGCAAGCCCATGCCAGTACTAGTCTCATGTCCAAGAAGTCGACCTTATCGACTAAGATCGACTAAGACCCCGTTTACAGTGAGACAAGGGCCAGGGCCGGGCCAGGCCGCGGCCAGGCTAGGCCTACTCGGCCTCGCAATGTTGTGCGTTAACAGTGGCAGGCTCGGCCGCGGCCTAAATTGTAACCTTTCAATATTTTTTCAGAGTGGCGCTCTGCATGTAAACAAACGATTATTTGGGGGGCGCGCCGGGGGTCATAGTGCAGATCCGGTCGCGCGCGATTTGCAGTGAATCTTTTCCCCAATTTCCTATACACGGCGAACTTTCACTTCCGGGGTAACAGTTGGCCGCGCATTTGGCCCTGCGTGCGTTTACAGTGAGAAAAGGCCGCGGCCGAGACTACCTCCAGAGCAGGGCCAAATGCGCGGCCAGTTTGGCCTCGCATTTGGCCTTTTGCGCGTTTACAGTGCTAGGCTGGGCCGCGGCCTAGCCCGGCCTTTTGCTCACTGTAAACGGGGTCTAAGTCATTCCAGAACGCCTTGTTTGCAAAGGTTACAGAGGCCACCCATACTGACACATCTCTTCCATCGGTGTACATGGCAAATGCCCGATCGTTAACAAAAAAATTGACGAATTTTACTGCATGGTCCAGGACATGAAGATTGATCTGGTGTGCGTCAGCGAGACATGGTTGAAGGACGAAATCCCTCAGAGCGTCTTCAGCATTCCAGATTATACTATGTTCTGGAAGAACAGACAAGCGAAGCAGGGTGGAGGTGTTGCCCTGTATGCCAAATCTTACCTGCACCCTATTCCCACCCAATTCGCCATTCCTGAAGATCTTGAAATTCTGTGTGTACAACTTCGTCCTCGCGGACAACCAAGGTCCATATCATCTATCTTCGTCGCTGCCATCTACTCGCCCCCAGACAACGGGAATAACCAGACTTTCTTTCAGTCTCTTGTAGCTTCTCTTGATGACATCTTTACCAGCCACCCAGGAGCAGGCATTATCATATCAGGGGACTTTAATCGTCTCAACATAGCCCCACTACTAAATGCCCACAGGCTAAAACAGGTAGTAAATCTCCCAACTAGAAATGATGCAACGCTGGATAAGATTGTGACAAATATGGCTTCTCTCTACAAGCCTGTGGAACTCGTTTCACCTGTGGGACTAAGTGATCACAACGGGGTACCCTGGCGTCCTGGAAAATACCAGATCCAGAAAAATGAAGTCAGACGGAGGGTCGTCCGGCCAGTGCTTGAATCTGGTATCAGAAGCTTTGGGGATTGGATAACACACAAAGATTGGACAAGCATCTACGCCCAACCTTGTGTTGAATGAAAGTGCGATGACTTTTACTCGGAACTGAACTCTGCAATTGATCTATATTTCCCCAGTAAATCAGTAAAAATACATGTCTCTGACAAGCCATGGATAACCACAAGGGTGAAAGTGCTGATAAAGCAACGACAGGCGGCATTCCATCAGAACTCTCCATGCAGCTGGCATGACCTTCGCAACAAGGTTCAAAGGCATATAAAGCGAACTAAGAAGTCATTTTATCACGATCGAGTCGAGAATTGGAAACAAGAAGTCCAAGATCGTGGTACCAGTACATAAAACTAATGACTTCCAACGTGCAACAGGAGATGTCTCTTTCAATCCCAGAGGTTGATCCAAGGGATGTGGGAGCTATAGCTAAAGCTATCAACTCACATTTTGTTGGTGTATCTGATAATTCACGTTCATTAGATCCGGTCCATCTCCCAGCATTCAGACCCTTCCCAGCAAATACAATTCCCTCCGTTCAGCCATTGACAGTCTACAGAGAATTGTCGAAGGTGAAAGTTGGAAAAAGCGGAGGCGTAGTGCCAAGCCATTGGAAGAAATCTATCATTGTGCCACTTCCGAAGGTATCACCACCATCACTTCAAAAGCTACGCCAAATTGCTTTAACAGACCACTTTGCCAAGCTCCTTGAACTCTTTGTATACCGATGGTTCATGGCAGATATTGGTGAAAGTATCGATCCTCAGCAATTTGGCAACCGTCGTGGTTGTCTACGAGCCATTATCTACTGAGCCTCATGGATTACCTGCAGTCAAGAGCTGACAAGCCCAACACTGTCACCTCTATAGTACTTACAGATTTCTCAAAAGCGTTTGACCTTGTGGCCGGACCACAATCTTGCCATCATCAACTTGTATGCCATGGGAGCTAGACATTATCTCATCCAGTGCATGTGTTCGTTTCTCACTAAACGCACTCAGCAGGTGCGCTATACCGAAGTTAGCTTTCACCCCCACTTACTACCAAAGCAGGAGTACCTCAGGTCATACGGCCTGATCCTTTGATATTCTTGGGTGTTGTAAATAAAGCCCTTAGATCATCTAAAGTCAAAAGATGAAAATACGTTGATGATCTAACTTTTGCCCAAAGCTGCCGGCTAGATGAACAAAGTACTGTTCAGGGTATACCATGATAAACCTGGTAAACCTGATACCATTGCTAAAGCGATTTGGAATGCCAACATTTGACCTTATTACTTTGTTTACCTCATACATTCGTCCGATATTGAAATATTGTTGTATTGTTTGGCACTCTTCATTAACTCTGCAACAAATCGCAACCATCGAAACCATACAAAAGAGAGCCTTGAGGATGAAACTTGGTACCCAATATGAATCGTACGATCAAGCATTGCTTTCATGTAACATGATCTCTTTGAAGGCGCGTCGAGATGATTTGTGCAGGAAGTTTGCGTCACAGTTGTTCAGAAACTTTCGTGATTGGCTCCCAGCGGCGGGGTCATCTCGTCGGCAACTCCGAAACGGTGATAAATTGATAGAAACTAGATGTAGAACAGAACGTTACTGAAAAAGTGCCATACCTTACATAGTCCAGCTAATAAACACAGAATTTTAATCTCTTATATACAACATGTTAATGGAAATTGCTATAAATTACATTGTTTAAATTTTGTAACCATTTGTTGTTTTTTAAGAAGTGAATTTTTTTTAAACGATATATCTATATTTATATTTACTTCCCTAAAAACTTGCTTTAATTTTATTTGTTTGTACTTTCCTAAAAGCTTTGTGCAATACATTTAACTTATTACCATGTGAATATCGTAAATCGATGATTTACTTTATGAACAAAACTGTCTTTTACCACTCCGAAGATACGTTTTTAATTTGAATTATAATCTTTTGCAATTTATCGTCTTGTCTTTAGATGTTTAAAACAGTTTTGAATAATCGCTAAACTCCTGGTGTAATTTCAACAACCCATTTTTCTGAAACTCTCATTTGAATTCTTTGGTTTTCTGTTTATATATTTTATTTTTAATTTATGCCAATCTATGTTCATTGTAATTGATATGTCTATTTTGTAATTTTGCATGTTTTTAATCTGTGAACTGTATCGCAATTCAGCCTCACGGCTGCGAAGATATTTTTCTAATAAACCTTGAATTGAAAGTGTATGTTTTTGAAGTAAATACAATTAGTCTTATCAACATTTAGAGAGAGTTTATTGGATTTCAACCAAGATGATAATTGATTTAATTCTAAATTGAGGGTTGTAATAAGAATGCTTAAGTCTTTATGTGAATAAAATACGTTGGTATCGTCTGCGAACAAAACGTATGTTAGGAGTGGCGATGCATTAACAATATCATTCATATATACTAAAAACAGTAGGAGACCTAAGATGGAGCCTTGTGGTACTCCACATTCTACGGTAGTAATATTATATGTTGTAGATTTAAAAATAACATATTGATGTCTATTACGCAAATAGGCTTCAAACCAAGAAAGCACAATCCCAAGCTCCATATGCTTTTAATTTACGTATTAATATACGATGGTCCAGGGTATCGAATGCCTTCGATAAGTCCATAAAAACACCAACCGTGTGTTCTTTTTTAGAAAGGGAATAGCATAATCAGTAGAGTGATTCTTTTAAACTCCATATTGATTAGGAATTACTAAGTTATTCACATCTAAGCAAGAATATAATCGCTTATACTATTTTCTAAAATATCTTTGAAATGCTTGGTAGTAAAGAAATTGGTCGGTATTTTGAAATTTTAGAGTGATCATCCTTTTTATATATCGGAATTATTTTTGGAACTTATAGTGGGTCGGGAAAAATTCCTTGGGAAAGAGATAAATTAAAGATATGTGATAACAGGGAAGCTATGAAGTGAATTATTTGTTTCAACAAAGATACACTTAATTCATCGTAGCCACTAGATTAACTGCATTTTAATGAACGAACATTTTCTAATATCTCTTAAATTTTGTTGGATTAAAAAATAAGGATTGATTAACGTTATTATTTAGGTATTTCAAAAAATCATTCTTTTTATTGGTTATTTTAGAAGCTAAATCCGGTCCAATATTAGTAAAGCATTTATTGAATGCCTCAGCAACATTATTTGGGTCTTTGTGATGCCCATTATCATTAAATTCAATATTATTTGGAGTATTCTTTTTCTTCACTCAAATGTCATTAATTGTTTGCCATAATGATTGATTATTATCTTTATTATTTTCAATTTTATTAAATTGTATAATTTGCGTGACAAACGATTAATTGAAGTCAATTTATTACGGTACTTTTTATATTTATTTTGATTTTCATTTGTAGGTGATCGAAGTAAGATTTTATATAAACGAATTCAAGTAGATATTGATTTAAGTATACCTTGAATAATCCATGGTCGTTTAATTTTCTTTTTATTTGATTTAATTCTTGTGAGGGGCACATTTTTATCATAATGACAAAGAAGTTTGTTTATAATTTTTTCATATGAACCGTTCACATCTCTTTCAAAATAAATATCAGTCCAACCTTCTTGACTCAAGTCTAGCTTTAAGGATTCAATATTACGCTTTGTTTCTTTACGTCTTGTTGTATGTTCTTTATTGGGAAGTTTTAATAAGTTTTTATCATTCGGACATATCGTAAATATGGGTAAATGGTCAGAAATATCATAGTATATTATTTTATTTTGTTTATTATCTAATACGTTTGAGAAAATGTTATCAATTATAGTATGTGTTAAGTTTGTAATCCTTGTTGGTTTATCAATAAGAGGTTTGAAAGAAAATGAAGATAATAAGTTATTAACGTGTTGGCCAAGAACGGTAAAAGGTAAGGATAATAAAGTCGCCCATGATAAATATATCTTTATTGTCTCGCCTGCGTAGCAAAAAGCGAGACATAGGCGCCACTTTTTCGGTGGCGGCGGTGACGGCGACGGTGGCAGCGTCAACATCAAAAACTAAACCAAGGTTAATTATTTTTAGAATTTTTAATATAATTTGGAAAGTGTAACTTCTTATTCAATGAAACTTGGACTAAAGGGTTATCACGCATCCTCAATCCTGTGATTATAATTTCAAGTCACAAAGTCAAGGTGAAAGGTCATTTCAGGTCAACAAACTTAGACTATGTTGTGGTATATTTTGCACATGCTGTTTAAAATGTCATACAAGTAATTGTGAAATAGTTTTATTGGCAGGTAAAAATCATTCAAGTAATCCTGAATGGATATGTTGTTTCTGTCTATGTGACATTTCCCCTTTTAATCACATTACTGATGGTGTTGAATTTAAAGAGAATGTGCTTCCTGTTAGTCACGAGTTTAACAAGGTCGAAATAATTTCACACATTGCAAAATCTCTAATGATGTAAGAGGAAGAGCTCCCGCACAAATTCTCAAGGCTTGATATTGAATGGGGTCAAGTGATTTCTTTATACTTAAGCCGGACTGTCATAGGCTTCACAACCAAAATCTACTAATGATCTAATCAGTGCTCTGTACACCATTAGTAGGGATTTCGAGGAGCTTCCCCTTGTAGTCCCAGTAAGTGCGTCGTTGTTTATTTTCAGTTCTGGGTATTTTGCTTTATTGTTTTTAGTTAACACTGGAAAGGTTTTACTCTGTGAAAGGCGAAAGCCCCATTTAGTAAACCACTCACTCAGTGTGTTCAGATAGAACTGTATTCTGTTTGAAATAATGTTATTACCTGACATCCAGATAACACATTTATCAGCATATATAGTTGTAGTGATTAATTCTTCCGTTGGAATATCACTCAACATTATTGTAGAAAATAGGACTTAAGACACTCCCTTGTGGGAGGCTGGTGTACATTTCATTTAATTTTTGACTCTTCGTTTCCAATTTTTAATTGAAAAGTCCGTTCTTTAAGATAATTATAGAGAAAATCTAGCATGTTACCTGTAATACTATGTACTGAAAGTTTGTAAATAAGACCTTTGATACAAAGTCTGTCATTGGCCTTTTCAATATCAAGAAAAATTCCTAATGTATATTCACTAACATTAATGCTTCTTTGGATGGCATTCTCTAAAAGTACAATGTTATCTGTGACCCCACGTTTACTACGAAAGCCAGCATAGGCTCCAGAAGTTAGGGGGGGGGGGGGAGAACGCATTTTTTGCCCCCCCCCCCATGTTTGTATTTTTAACCAAAAAAAAACCCGAATTAAATCACATATAAAATTCCATTTAAAGAAAAGGAAAGTTAACAGGAATTAAATTCACTTTTTAACAATATGATGACGATGCTCTTTGAGGAGTTATTACTGATATAACACCTGCATACATACCATTTTGCCTTCGGTTTGCAAAGAAATAGATGCCAGCCACTATGTCCTTTTTGAAGGAGGATACGTATTTGGACTCCTTGTATTACTCTTGAAAATGGTATGAGAAACATGGATCTATTGAAATTGTATATCATTTCCATATCATAATCACCTAATATTCTGGTCGAATAATGTTTTTGTTTGCCTATTCAACTGAAAAAACACAACAAAAACAAACAAACTTGAATTCACTAGACAATAACGGACAGAGGTTATCACAATTTAATAATGTGGGAGGAGAGTAATTAAAACTCAGCCATTAGTGTGCTTAATTTGAAAATCGTAACGGGCAATATTTCAATATTTCGCACAGTGGGAGTTGGGGTAGTGATCAATATATATATATATATATATTTTTTTTTTTTTTTTTTTTGGGGGGGGGGGGGCCTCGGAAATTTGAAAAATCGCTACCCCCCCCCCCCCCTTGATTAAGCGCAAGGGGCATCTAAAAAAAAGGTAAAATTAACGTGTTTTTACACGTTTTTTCCTCAGGGATCCGCCACTGGGTCCAGGGGGCGGAGCCCTCAGAAGCTCAGGGTTTTTTTTACATCAAATTATCGTATGGCGATAAGTTTATACCTTATTTGTGACACTGGCAGGCCACGAATTGGCGTGGGGTCCGGGGGCGGAGCCCCCTAAAGCTCAGGGGTTTCGGGCAATAAATAACGGTCAGATGAGCATATTTTGATACCTTATTTGTGAAACTGGCAGGACACAAATTGGTGTTAGGTCCATGGAACGGAGCCCCCAGAAGCTCAGGGGTTTTATACATTAAATTATCGTCAGATGAGCATATCTTATACCTTATTTGTCACACTGACAGGTCACGAATTGGCGAGGGGTCCAGGGGCGGAGCCCCCGGGAGCTCAGGGGTTTTGGGCAATAAATTACTGTCAGATGAGCATATTTTGATAACTTATTTGTGACACTGGCAGGACACAAATTGGTGTTGGGTCCAGGGGGCGGAACCCTCAGAAGCTCAGGGGTTTATACATCAAATCATCGTCAGATGAGCATAATGTTATACCTTATTTGTGACACTGGCAGGTCACAAATTGGCATAGGGTCCTCGGGGCGGAGCCCCCGGAAGCTCAGGGGTTTTGGGCAATAAATTACTGCAAGATGAGCTTAGTTTTAAACCTTATTTGTGACACTGGCAGGACACAAATTGGTGTTGGTACCAGGGGGCGGAACCCTTAAAAGCTCACGGGTTAATACATCAATTTAACGTCAGATGAGCATAATTTTATAGCTTATTTGTGACACTGGCAGGTAACGAATTGGCGTGGGGTCCAGGAGGCGGAGCCCCGGAGGCTCAGGGGTGTTAGGCAATAGATTATGGTCAGATTAGCATCCAACCGTCCGCCTTAGGGCCCTGGGTAGGGTCAAGGGGGCAGAGCCCCCGGGAGCTCAGGGGTTTTGGGCAATAAATTACTGTCAGATGAGCATATTTTTATACCTTATTTCTGACACTGGCAGGACACTAATTGGCGTTGGGTCCAGGGAGCAGAGCCCCCAGATGCTCAGGGGTTTTATAGATTAAATTATCGTCAGATGAGCATATCTTATACCTTATTTGTCACACTGACAGGTCAAGAATTGGCATGGGGTCCAGGAAGCGGAGCCCCCGGAGGCTCAGGGGTGTTAGGCAATAGATTATGGTCAGATTAGCATCCAACCGTCCGCCTTAGGGCCTTAGGTAGGGTCCAGGGGGCAGAGCCACCGGAAGCCAAGGGGTTTTAGGCATTAAGTTACGGTCAGATGAGCATATTTTGATAACTTATTTGTGACACTGGCAGGTAACGAATTGGCGTGGGGTCCAAGAGGCGGAGCCCCCGGAGGCTCAGGGGTGTTAGGCAATAGATTATGGTCAGATTAGCATCCAACCGTCCGCCTTAGGGCCATAGGTAGGGTCCAGGGGGCAGAGCCACCGGAAGCTCAGGGGTTTTGGGCAATAAATTACGGTCAGATGAGCATATTTTTATACCTTATTTGTGACACTGGCAGGACACTTATTGGCGTGAGGTCCAGGGGGCTGAGACCGCAGAAGCTCAGGGGTTTTAAGCATTAAATTACCGTCGGATTAGCATTCAGCCGTCCGCCTTAGGGCCCTAGGTGGGGTCCAGGGGGCAGAGCCACCGGAAGCCAAGGGCTTTTAGGCATTAAGTTACGGTCAGATGGGCATATTTTGATACCTTTGATATTTTTCCCTTTTATTTCCTTTTTTTCCCCCCTTTTATTTCCTTTTTTCCCCCCTTTTATTTCCTTTTTTCCCCCCTCTTTTTTTCCCCTTCCCTTCTTCTTTTTCCTCCCTTTTTTTTTGCCAGGGGGGGGGGGGGCGGGCCCCCTGGACCCCCTAGATCCGCCAATGCCTTCCAGGGTAGAAATATATTAGGGTTCATTTACAATAATATAAAATAATTATTTTGAATTATGTGCAATATGCAATTTATAAATGTTACGTTAAGAAGATTGTTAATGGTTCTGTTTACTACCCACATACTTTGTTTTTTTAATTCAAGTTGTTGCTAAGATTTGTTTAAAGATATGAATGTGTTAGCCAAGAAAATAATACCAAGCTGGAAGAATTGTTGAATATACTTTAATTTTTAGCCTGTGTTATGTGTCACTCAATCATTGAGTTATTAATGTAAATATGTATTGCTCTTATGGAAATAAAAACCTCGCTTGAGGATAAGAGAAAAAAAATATTAGGGTTCATTAATTTCGATCACAATTTTTTTCTTCAAATTGGCCACAAGAATACTTTTCGTTCATTGCTGCATTGTTAAAATACATGTAATGTCTCAAAAAATAATATACATGGGCGAGAATGGGCAAAAAATGAACAATTTTAATCGGGAACAATTTAACATGTTTCCAATTTAAGGATTGAAAAAATGAGAAACAATACACCAGTTTACAGTTGTATCAGTGCGCATGCGCAGACAGTTGACCTCGGGTCATTGGCCCCAAAATTGGGGCCAATAACCTCTGACCTCTGGTATTTATGCGTAAATTAAAATTGCGCCCATGCAAATGATGATGTGCGCGCACAACGCAGCGCGCAGGCAGTGATGTCATCATTATTTGCATGGGCGCAATCTTAATTTACGCATAAATACATGACTCCTAGGTCATTAGCTTTGTTTAAAATGGCGCACACAACTGTAAACTGGTGTATTGTAATAATGAAAATGAATACAATGTTTTTCCCTAGGCTACCTTAGGTCTACAGTGTGAAGGGCTCATACTTTCTTTAAATCCAGTATTGATAAGTCTCCTCAACGACAAAACATGATACATGTAGGCCATACAAAACCTACCAGAAAATGGCGTGACAGTATCATCACTTAAAAGGTCTATTGCAAGCATTATAAATGAAAGTGTCAGGGGTAAACAAGATGATAATATTTCTTTTCTCCTTTTTCTCCCTTCTTTCTTTTTGTCCGGCTGTTATTCCTTTCCTTTTTCGTTCTTTTGTTTGTTTGATTTATTTGGGGGGGGGGGAGGGGCGGGGTCTGCAGCACCTGAACGCGTTTCAGGACAATTACCCCCTAGATAATCGCCCCCAGAAAATTCCTCCTCCCAGGAAAATTACCCCCAAGAACAATCTTCCGCCGGAAAATTACACCCAAGGACAATTACCCCCTATGACAGTTGCCAAAAGATATAATTTGCTAGCCCCGCCCCCCCCCCCTCCCCCACGCACACATACCACACATGCACACAGGGGTGATTGACCTAGAGGGTGATTTCCGGAGGGTAAGTGTCCTCGGGGAGGGGGGGGGGTGACTTAGGGGGTTATTGTCCTCAAGGGCAATTGTCCTATGGTTTTGTTCCGGGGGGGAGGGGGTAATTTTCCCGCTCGTCATCGGCCGGGGGATAATTGTACACGGGGGTAATTAACCCTAGAACACCTCAAACGTACTCATTTACCAGTACGCCAATGGCACTGCATTTACTATGTCGCAGGTGCAATTCAAGACAGCTCTTGACTAATTTTTATTATAAAAACATCGGCTTTGTTTTGCAGGATGCTGGAAGATTCTAAGTCAGTTATGAATGACGCGGTGAGTAGAACCAAAATCAGATAATCAGAGTATTTTGCCTGTTTTATACTCAGCCTAATTGTATTGTATAAGCCTAGTCTTGGGTGTTCTCTACTCGAGTATGATTATTTCAACGTGAAATGCGCAATGTACGTATATGATATGGCGTTGGTGATGCAGCTGCATGCCTGAATAACAAATGCATGTACTTCTATTATCATAATGTTCAAAGTGCAATAGGCACCTATAATGTCATGTATTACCGTAATGCACACACACGTAGACATTGAGGTGAACAAGGGTTTCAATTAAGGTGTCGCATTCATCAATCAAGTAGGCGTTGATGTGGCAAATCTTTTAAACAAAATTAATGTTTATTTGGGCAAATAATCATTGTTGTTTCATTTATGAGGTTGTTATTTTAATCACTTTTTTTGTTGTCTTGGAATATCTCAACGTACATAACTTTTGAAAAGGTGTCATAGTATACCTTATACCAAGCACCTGCTTTGACCGCTTTGGCCGTAAGATAAAGTTGAGTTCTGGCAATGCTCTTACATAATGTGAAACAACCTGTTTGGAAGCAATTTGAAAGGCAGAATACGAAATATATTAAAAGACATTGACCCAGTCTTTGGTGGAAGTCACGAACACTGAACAACGAAATGTGTATATGGGACTACGCAAGGAATTTGTATACATATATATATTCTATAGAATATATCTGTTTTAAATTCACAACTTTTCAATAAAATATGACCAGGTAAAGTCTTTACCAGCATAGCCTATTACTAAGCATCATAAAAGTTAATTTTCTTAAAAATAAGGGACAACTTATTTGCCAATCACATACGAATTGTAATACACCATTCAAAGTATTTCAGAAGAATTGGGGGATCATTATGAGTGTAGATGAGAGGATGGGTTTTGAGAATCATTGATAAAGAGGATTTAACAGAGGACTCAAAAGGAACCTTGAGGTACACCGCAAGTAATAGTGTCGTGCGCTTGAGGTATAATTATAAATAGCAACACATTGAGTCCTGTGAGACAGGTAACCTCTGAACCACTCCAATTTCCATAATAAGAAAGTTTGTAAAGTAGAATTTCATAGTTAATCGTGTCAAAGACCTAGGAGAAGTCCAGAAAGAAGTGTGACATTTGCTGTCAATTGTCTTGGCAACATTATCAATTAATAAAAGAATCACATGCAATGTTGAATGTTTCTGACGAAAACCAAACTGAGAGTTGTTCAATATATTACAAGTATTGAGAAACTTAATAGTTCGAGAGTATACAATTTTGTTCAAGAATCTTTGAAACTAAAGTCAACAGTGATATTGGACGGTATACCCAACTCATCCTGTGTCCTTTAAAAAAATTAAAATTAAAAAAAATTGTTTGTATGTGTGTGATTATTTTGTGTAACTGTTATTAATTTGACTTTATATTTACTTGGTCTTTGTTACTTGTATTTCTCTCTTGAAGGGCCATCCTCACAGGCAATTTGCTTTTCAACTGGTCCTTTCCATTTACATAACATATTTGTATTATTATTTGTATGTGTTAATGGTTATGATTAAAGAAAATATCTTGAAAAATGCCGCTGAAATTCTTATACACCTATTTTATATAAAGATAACAGTATATGTTATCTTTATATAAAATAGGTGTATAGGGTGAGATATAGAGATAACTCTTCCAACTTTTAGAACATTTTTCTCTTTCTATATAGAAAACCAGACAATCCATAAGGAGACATATGGAAATAGGAATCTGCACGTCATCACTGAAGTCTAATATCGAGGCTTTGATTGCCAAGGTTTCAGGTCTGACCAATGTAACAGTCCGATTCATTGAACTACCGTACAATGACCTGGACAGCTTTCGTCTTTCAAGTGCAGGACTTGATGGTGTGATTATCTGTCATTCTATCAACAATCGTCGCTTTGCAATAACAGATGTTATGGATGCTCTCTATGACAATTTCCTGCCTCATGTTCGAGAAGTTTTTGGTATGGAAAGAAAAATTTGGCCTTCACTGTGTTAGATTTAAGTTTTACTGATACATATATTATGTGAGAAAAAAAAGAATATAAATCATTATTGCGCATGTCTAAACCTGCTGTTGGGGCATTTTTCAAAGAAAATGTTTCGAAGCGGTTCAGCTTACTGATTTTAAATTATCTCTTGAATGCTTAAACTATAATAGTTAAATTGTAAATCAGATTATATAGAGTAGATGAATCGTAATAAGTTTTGTTTTTACTCGTTAAATGTTCTATTACCTGATGGAATGAGAATGGCTATCAAAAAGACTTTAAAATGTTCACTAAGTTTTCTAAATGTTATCTTCTTGACATTGTAGGAAAGGACAACGTCTGTGTTATTGCACATGACTTTTCATGGCCCATGGGAACAGCTAGCGCTGGTTCTTTACCCAAAGACCATGCCATGATCAAAGATACTTACATGGATAACTTCCGCAGCCAACAATTTACAACCTTTGAGTGCTGTAAGTTGGCCATGATCTGTGGTAGGCTGGACAAACGGGTGGACATTGACGAAGAAGATTGGATGCAGCTTGAAGTATTTCTGCACCAATGTCGGGTTCATCCTGAGTCCTTCAGGGATCCCTCCGACGCCTACAAGAGTCACCCTGACCCCGACCGTTCGAGATTGTTAATATTCCTTACAAAATCTGGGGTATTTGCATATGTAACATCACGCATTTTCACTGCTGTAAGTGCTCCTTCTCCTGTAAAGAGCAATGTCCCTCTTCCTGATTCTGTCCCGACATCACAGGCGTCTCAAGGATTGGTAGGCTCTATCATTGTGCTTGTTTGGATTCCTTTCAGGATCGTGTTGACCATGAGGAATTTAATTTTGTCGTGGACAAGGTCCAATGATGCCAGCCTTACTATGTGGGCTTCACTCAAGCAGGACGTCTTCGACAAGGCCCTTGAGCTGCCCAAGTCCCCCGTAAGTCTATTTGGTATACTTTATTGGATTTGCTCCATGCCCTCTCGCCTGGCGTTCTATTCCTCTAAGTTTGCCGTCAACTTGGTTCGGAGGTTTTTCTGGGGTGTTGGTAAATATTGTTTGGTAGCAGTAGTTGCATACATCATGATACCTCTCACTGCCAAAGTGTACTACATCGGACGACATCATGGTCACATAGAAGGAAACGAGAGTACGACGTCAAATAGTGAGAATCTTCACTGGTCTGCGGCACCATGGCGGAAGGTTCCATCCCGATTTTGGCGCCACATTTTTCATATGCTTGCTGTGTAATGGTTAAGGATCACGAGCAGTCAACTAATTGTGATTACTTTCAGTTCTCATAATAATTGTAAAGTGAAGGTGACATGAAGTCGCTAATATAAATCTCTACAGGCGGATATTGTGTTGACTCTTTCTTTAATTAGGTTTATGTTGTTATTTGCAACTCTTTATGTGGTATGTGTATTTCAAGCAACCAGATCACCATGGCTTACATTGGCTTATTCAACGTATCGTTAGCAGCCCCCCCCCCTCCCCCTCCCGCCCCCGAGTCTCCCGGTTCATCAATTTCTATGATACGCCTCTGATTTTCCAATTTAGTCTGACTTAATAGTGTGAATTATTGTAGGGCTTATCATTGTGAGTTCGTATCGATACAAAACTCAATATTTACGTGTCTCTCCATGGTTACCAGAAGTTCCAGAACAATAAGTCATCTTGTGGATAATGTCTCCACTTTAACAAAATTACTGTTATACATGTATACTGTGTTGCCATTGAGCCCAGTTAATGGAAGATGAATTGCAATGATTTTGTTTGTGTGTAGAAAGTGCATAATTATATTGGTACAATTAACCTTTGTTGTTGCGGTAAAGCGGCGAAAGAAGCATACTAGTTCAAAGAATACGTTCCCATTTTCATTTGTAATTCTCCTTTGTAAGAGGATTAAAAAATATTAGAGTTTGTACTTGAAACAGCTCTTAAAAAGTTGCTGCTTTCCCAGGACGCTACATAATTCATAAATATATTTCTTTTCGATCATGATGTGGACATTTTTTTAATGTGAATGGGGTGTGTAGGTTTAATATACCCATCCCACGCAGCCCTTAATATCTTGTTTCTTTACTTTTAAACTTAGACTAACCATTTAGTGCATAAAGTCGACTGACGGGTAATCATGTTCAATGTGCTCATTGCCTTATTCACATTCCATAGTAAAGTATTGTCATAATTAATAATGTACATGGCATAATGTATATATAGCTGGCTGTAAAAGTGTTTAGAGAAAGGCAATAGTCCAATCTGACGTTATCCAAATCATACAAACTCTCATTTTGTTATAGAAAATACAATTTCCAGGGAATCCAGTGACACATGCACTCGAAGAGGATATCAAATAAATCGAATTGAATATCTAATGGATTTTAATAGCTTGTAAATAGACGAACGAACATATGTTTTGAAATTCTAATACAAATTACAAACAAAAACTAAATTGAAAAAATGAATGAATCAATCAATCAAACGAATGAATGTATGAATGAATATTATGACCGAATTACTGAAAAAATGCATGATTAATGAGTGAATAACGCTAAGCATCATCAAAAGTATATATTTATAATCCTAAGACAGTACAGTGTGTGATGCAGTTGTAATCAGAAATCCATCGCAGACTCAAAGGCACCACATTTTACAAGATGCTACGTGGCTTGCATATACTTCAGAACATAACAAACATATTAACTGCTGTTCTCTGCTCTAGATTCAACATGTTAAGATTGAGTCACTGAATATATAGATATATGCTGTGTGTACACTCGTGATAGAACGATCTTTGTTCTGTAGCTGTACAAAACGAATTGAAAGATTTTATCCCCAGTTATAGACTATTCCAAAGTTCAGATCCTGCAAATAAGATCAAGTTCCATAAATGATTTATTCTGTTATTTTTGAATAAGTTTTTTTTTTTTTTTTTTTAACCTGTGTTAATGCAAATATGCCACATTCACCAGTTTGTTGTAATGTCTGTGGCGGAAATGTCAAAGGCTTGGTAGAAATTAAGAAAGTGAGAAAAAAAGGTTGGAAACCCTATATTCACGTCATGAAGTTTTGAATCAAAACATTTTTAGTGAAATAAAATAAAAAATGAGCAGCTTTTGGTTCTTTTTTGTACGCTTTCACGACTCAAAGACAAATTTGTATTTTCTTTAAGGAGTTATTTTTTAGGCCCGTAAGTATTCACGTTCAAATTTGTAGAATATATAAAAAGGAACACTTATGAGGATCAAGTTCATATAATGCATTTAAGTGAGAGAAACAAGAAGAAAAGACGAGGAGACCTAATTAAAACCTCGCTTGTAGAGGTCTGGTCCTCTAACAAATAGACAACAACAACAAAAAATATGCCTGGTTATATAATATATTAATACAAGAAATGTTCGCCAGAGGCGCTAAAGTACTAAAAACAAATAACTATCAACTATAACCATAATTTATGATTATAAACATGGCTAAACTAAGAAATAAGATAGGGTGGGGAGAAGAGACTATGTACAAGTGAAATAGAATCAAGAACAGTGAGAACAAAAGTTAATCGGTGAGATGGGAATTCGTTGATGAGTAATTTGATGATGCAGTGACCATAGAAATATGGTGGTAAACGTTTGTATCATGGTTTTCAACTGAACATCTCCTACTTGCTAATGTTGTAGAGGGGTCAGGGTTGACCAGCACAATCCCATGTTGATATTATTGAAATGTTTCTCTATTATGATGTAGTCATGTTGATGGTGAATGACATTCCTGATTCCAATAAATGTGAAATGTGTTGAAGTTTCATGAATTTTCACATACATGTTAGAAGTTTTTATTATTTGACTCTCTTGGCAAGTTTATTTTGTGACCATGTTTAGTGTCATAAAAACTTGTAGTACATTTAGGCCTTCTTTACTTCATCCAACCTTCAATCTCAATAGGCCTATACCCATCGTTATATTCTCATGAAGAAAAACAAGGATCTTCGTTATTATACATGCGTCATTTTCTCCTTCAATACATGTAATAGTGTTGAGCAACACCAGAAGATATATTGTATAATACATTTTGACAAGTATATCTCTTTTTAAAGTTGCGTTGATACTGCTCGATGTGGACTGAACCGAGACTAAGCAAACGGGGATTCCCCACTGACCTCGCCGAACAGCCGCACACGCGCGCGCCTTGCACACGATCAGTTCCAACCTACTCGAGCGTGCGAGTTTTATTCAGCAGTAACGCACGGCAGAACGGGGTCCGAACCAACGCATGAAATTCCGTTATATTCTTTTTGATCTTGAGAATAGACCTACTGGTGCAAGAAATATTCGAAATACATGGTGAGTATAGCCTATATAATATTATGGCCAGTGGAGTATAACAAAAATAATGCAATGCCCGGATACATACTCAGTGTTCATTTTCTTCGAGCAGACCTAAATGACCAAAAAATGCATCCGTCTCGTTCCATTCATAGGCTCCTACATGTCTGAAAAAACCTTTGATAATGTATCGTAACAATTTCCCCTAAATTTAGGCGCGAAATGAAGAGAGTCCACAGCGTTCGAGCGCTAGTTACGTTGATATATCTTCACTTAAACTTCCAGGCGCATGGACCTATATCGATGTAAATGCAATGAAAGAAATTGAACAAATGCCAACAACTTTGGCAAGTATCTTGGAAAAAAATGCGCAATTGTGAGAATGAAATGAATGAGTATAGTGTGTAGCTCTATCAAAATTCTCAATTGCTGCCCATGTGTGTGTGTAATATAATATATACATCATTATATATATGTATAAACCTTCACTGTAAGAATTAATGTTTCTTTAATAATATCTCTTTCTAAGTCTAAGGGAAAACCGGAAGCACAACTATTGTTTTTTTCTTCCTATATATGTTTTATGGATGATGGTAGGCAGAGTAATTTTGTCATTTATTTGTTCATTGTAAGCGCTTTGAACACCATCTGGATGGAGTATGTTGTGCATTATATATATATCAGTGGTCCACAAGAGGTTTAAACATGTAACAACAACATGTTTGCTTTTTTTTATTGTACAGGTTTGAAAATCAGCAATATGTAAATATTCATTCCCAACTGCCCACAAATATTTATGAAATGTTCGACATAAGATGAGTTTGAAAATGCTTCATAATAATTATGGCTCAGATTGCACCAGAGTGAATCTATAAACTTTAGAGCCCTTAAAGTGACTCGGTAACATTATAGAAGGTTAAAAATTGAGTAATTTGTGTATGAAATGTTACTTATTATAGGCCTATTCCTTTTACTGTACTAACCCTCTAACATGTAAAAAAAATCCTGACAAATTCTCAAACCACAAAGTTATTTATGGTTTTCTTTCAGTGAAGGTGTCACTGTGCAACGCCCTCTTAAACAGCGAATTCTCCTAACCATTTTTTAATTTTCCCAACCGTTTTCCCATTAAAATAAGACATAAGACAGGCTTTAAAAAAAAAAAATCAACACTTAAATGTCTGGAATGGTATATATATAGAGTCTATTCATTGCTTTGTGACGATTTACATTCACCTAAATTGTAATTAAAGTGTAATATATAATATAGTTGTGAGAATTGAGGAATCGATCAGATCATTTTTCCCAATTTGTATCATTAATAATGGTCTGTTTTCACTCAAACTGTCCGAATTACCTTTAATTGTACATTTAGCATTGAAGTCACTACCTTATAGCACCAATTTCTCTCATCTGAACAATGTTACCAAGTCCCTTTAGGCAAACCCCGAAGCCCGGCCACATACACTTGACATGTTGGAAATTGTTGACCACTTTGTATCTGCATTATTAGTAGAATGTGTTATTTCAGTCACCATGATTATTATAATTGAAGGATAGGCTTTTCGCTTGAGTATTGTATATATTTTGTCTCCCTCGAAAATTCAATTTTAAATGTTAATGGTCGATATATTGTACAGAATTTATTCTTCCATTTGTGGTATATATTGAAAGGGAAGAAATATTTATAATCCACATTCACAAAATTCAATTGTGCATTGGGCATTTTTTTCTCGTTCTGAATAACCATGACCCTTCATCTATTTACAGATGGAGACACCATCCTCCATGGCGAGACCAGTTACAATAGGCATCTGCACGTCAGCATTGAGGTCTAACATCGAGGCTTTCATTGCCAAGATTTCAATCCTGACCTATGTAACAGTCCGATTCATTGAACTACCGTACAATGACCTGGACAGTTTTAGTCTTTCAAGTACAGGACTTGATGGTGTGATTATCTGTCATTCTATCAACAACCGTCGCTTTGCAATGACAGATGTTCTGGATGCTCTCTACGACAAGTTCCTACCTCTTGTTCGACGAAATTTTGGTAGGATAATAAATCCGATGTCTTCACACGGTTACTAAATATTTTGATTGTCTAGGCTGAATAATTTTTGAGCATCTTTCTTTCAGGCAAATTATTTTTAGAAATGTATATGCGTGTAGAAAAGTAAGGAAAAGATTTTTAGTACTCTCTGGAAGTATTCCTGCTAAAAAAAAAAAGTGTTATTGTAAAAGACTTGTATAAGTAAATTCATTTAGTCCTACCAGATATTTAATTTCTTTTTCATATAATTTATGCAGGAAAAGACAGCGTCTGTGTTATTGCACATGACTTTCCATGGCCCATGGGAACAGCTGGTTCTTCACGCAACGACCATGCCAGGCTCAAAGATACTTACATGGATAGCTTCGGCAGTAACCAACCAACAACCTTCGAGTGCTGTAAGCTGGCCATGATCTGTGGTAGACTGGACAAACAGGTAGACATGGATGAAGAAGATTGGAAACAGCTTGAAGACTTTCTCCTCCAATGCCGAGTTAAGCCAGAACGGACTCCGGATATATATTCCATATTGGATACGATCGATTGGTTAATTACGACATATATAACACCATACATTCCACCTGCTGTTCGAAGTGTCTTCGCTCCCGTCGAGGATGACAGCCTTCTTCCGGTTGCTCAGAGATCACAAGAAGCTCAAAGAATCTTAAGATATATCCTTCAGTTTGTGTGTTTTCCTGTCATGATCTTGTTGACGACGGTGGATTGTATTTTGTCGCGGATGGGGCTTAATGGTGCCAGCTGTTCTCTGTGCATATCATTCAAGAAATATGTCATTAACAAGACCCTTAAACGGTCAGAGGACTGTAAGGGTCTGTGTGGGAATTCGTTCTGGATATGTTTCATTCCCTTTCATTTGACCTGCAATTCATGTTGGTTTGCCTTAAGCTTGGTTGAAGGATGTTGCTCGTGTGTTTGTCAATGTCCCGGGTATCTTGGTAGCATTAATGGGCTATCGTCGACAGGACGTGTCTTCGCTCTCGTCGAGGATGACAGCCTTCTTCCGGTTGCTCAGAGATCACGAGAAGCTCAAAGAATCTATTATATCCTTCTGTTTGTGTGTTTTCCTGTCATGATCTTGTTGACGACGGCGGATTGTATTTTGTTGCGGATGAGGCCTAATGGTACCAGCTGTTCTCTGTGCATATTATTCAAGAAAGATGTCATTAACAAGACCCTTAAACGGTCAGAGGACTGCAAGGGTCTGTGTGGGAATTCGATCTGGATATGTTTCATTCCCTTTCATTTGACCTGCAATTCCTGTTGGTTTGCCTTCAGCTTGGTTGAAGGATGTTGCTCGTGTGTTCTGGGTTTATCAACAGCAGGTATCTTGGTAGCCTTAATGGGCTATCGTCGACAGGACGTCCAGGTCCCAGAAAAGTAGACCTTATGAGAGCATGAGGTTTTCCACTGAATGCATAAAAGAAGGTCTCATTCAAATTTAATGACACTTTCAAATGGGTGCCACGTTCGTCCCCAGTCTTACCTGATAGAATTGGTCGGTTAGGAATGTTTTCTCATAATGACTGTTATGGATACTAGATAATCAAAGCCAGGCACCAATACGCAAAACACAGCGGACACAACGAAAGTGTCGAATATCATGAGTATATTTTAGGACGACACATTTAATTTATCTACAAATACAAAATGTATTTGTGAAAATTTAAAAACATAGGCAAACGCACTAAAAGCCCCCACTCCAAGCGCCCTGGAGCGCGCGAGGTACATTGCAGACGAAAACCCTCATGTCAAGCACTATAGCCCCCCAGCAGCCAGAACATACTATACACAAAAAAATACCGCTACATCAGGCAAGCTACTATTATTATATGCTTATAGGCTTATACAGTGCGTCCCAGAAAAAACGAAACCGATAATTTATTATCGATGTTTTATCGTAACTTAATCACATTTATTATTGATAAATGACACATATTTGGAAAGCTTAGATCCTCCTCTTGCTTTTGATGCAACTCATATGATAATATTTCACGCATGAGTGATTAAAATGAATTTGAAAAGAGGAAACCAAAAAGTCATTTGGCGGACGGTATTTGAATTTCAAGGAGAAAATCACATTTCTAGAAAGTTGAGTTTCTGCCCTTTCATATGACACCTCAATCAGGAAAAATAAGCAAGGAATGACAAAGCTCTGTTTAAAGTAGTGCTTGCATTTCCATAATTTTATCAAACGAATTCGTTTTCATTGGGTGCCTGCCGTAGCAACAAACAGAGTTTACAAAAGACTTAACTCCATTTTGTTGACAATCAGCCGTAGGCGGAAGACTTCATGCATATATATATATAGATACATTGTTGAATTGAAAAAAGGAGGAATGTGGATGTACATCAGTGAAGTACCTCTGTCCATTACATCTATGATATCAAAAATTAAACCTGTTTTGTTCTTCTTTCAAAGTTTTTTATCTTCATTTCCCGTCAGATTTCTCCTGTTTCTTATCTTGCATAATACAGATGGGGTATTTGACCAAATTGAACGCAAAGAGAATGAGACACTGAGAGAGAGAGAGAGAGATAGAGAGAGAAAGGAAGAAGGAAGAGAAAGGGTCAAGTGGATGATAGAACCCCTCCTACACACCCTCTCTCTAATCGATGGCATTGTTATATCATCACTCGAGATCGGTGATCACCCCCCTCCCCCAAGGTATTATTGCTAACCCTCTTCAATATACCCTGGCTACGTCATGGGTTGTAAGTTATTTTGTATGATTGATCAAAAGTCTAGTACTGACCGACATCTAATCAGGAAACATCCATAAATCCAGATGCGTACGAACTTATCTAACAAGTGAAGCCTATTTTAGTACTAAGATTAGCATGATAATGCGAGATTATCGTCGATTTTCTTTTCTTTGACAATAACAAGGTATACAAGGTGTCTCAAAATTGCAACGAGATTTGGATTGGCAACTCAACCTTCCTCGGTAAAATTGTATAAGTAATTTTATGTAGTGACTCCGTATCTTCTTGTGCATTTAACAATGATCATATTAAGCAAAACATAACAACGTATTATCTTTTTTGTAAGATGTAACTTTTTTCAAATGTTGCGAATAGAGCGCGTTGAATAGCATAAGTGCACAGTATGCTTATGCCTGTAGCCTGGACATTTCGTGGCAATTAACCTTTTTTTTATTACAAAAAGGCTGTTTAGAAATAAGATGTCATTTACCAAAAGGAATAGGGTGATTTAGTGTCTTTAGTATCTCTTTTAAAGGGGCACAGTGGTGATATAAACAAATCTAAATGTGTGGAGAAAAAAAAAGACATTTAAAGCAATATTAATAGATCTTTGAGAATGGATCTCATAAAATCGAAGGTTGCTGTGTGTTGCTTAACTTGAAATAAAATATATGAAGAGTAGATTTTGTAATGCAGTTATTATATTTCATGACATTGATTGGTGTTCAATGTGTTAGTACATTGCTAACGTAAAAATTGATTAAAATGTTAATGAGTGAAAGAAGTAAATAAATGATCTTTAATCCACCAAAAACTTCTTGGAATATTTTCTTTCGCATGTTGTACCTGAAGGCAAAGTATTTAACCGAATGTATTTTCAATTGCGCCATTTTTAGGTGAAGGCGTACATGGAACGATTTCCGGTTCCTGTACCCAAGCATCGATCATCACACGTGTGTCATCAATTTGTGATACATTATGGGACATAGCTGTCGACATATCGGGACATTGTGAGCAATATTGTCAGTCGAAAATACCCTGCCTTTAAATAGATATTTAAGATGTCATAATAATGTTTGCGTGTTTTAAAAGATGACGTAAAAGGCCATTGAAATAACTCAAGTATAGGGGAAGTTTTTGCGATGGTTTTAAAGGGCCCGATGACGCTACCCTGCAAGGGTAAACAAGACATTCTCCTCCTCTTCTTCTACTTCTTCCACTTCTTCTTCTTCTTCTTATTATTACACTGTTGCACATAGAGTTGGAAAGGTTTTTATAATCTCGTTTAATGAATAGATTATAAGTTTATATCTTATCAGTACTGTATTGGGCAATCTCCATGACTCATTAGATTGTTCAGTAAAGTTATGAGAAGATGTAAACTTTACCTCTGAAGATAAATTCAGATTCAGATTCAGATTAATTTTATTGGTCCATTTGGAAATTCAGTTTGTCTGCATTTACATAGAGCACATGAACAAAATACAATAGAAAATATAATACACAAATAGATAATACACAGTAGCAAATTTACAATGGCGTTGTCAGATGGAAACACGGATATATATCACAATATTGTCACATTAATGTCATGAAAGAGGTAAAAAACAAACTGTAATATTATCATTATTATCATTATTATTATCATCATCAACTACACCATCGTCGTCATCATTACTACTACCAACAGAAAAAGGAAGATACGTAGGAGAGAAAAGGTCGCACTAGTATATTCTTATATTTAACTGATTTCCATGTGTTGCTACTGACATCTAGCGTGTGTACTGTATGAAGGCAACTTTTTTTTTTATAGTCATGGTACCCCTTTATGAAATAAAAAGTTTAGTGTCATCCTAATCATAAACATATAGCTCCGTTTAGTCTCATTTCACAACGCCCCCTATCGTCAGAGTCAGCAGCCTTACATGTTAGCCTATGGAATTATACCCCCAAAATCGTTAAAAAATTATTTTTTGTTTAAACGAAAAGCACATCCACCCCGACTTACGTTATCACTAGCTCTTTCATTGGAACCCTCATGTCCCATTGACGTTTGAAAGTTCACCCACCGTAATTTGATCAAAATAGGTTGCAAGCTCGTCATTGCCTATAGTACACATTTGAAACAAGTCGAACTTTGGACTCAGTTTGCCAAACGATTTTAAGATTATAGGTCAAGCACACGAAGGATAAGAAGCATGAATTATCATGGATCACTTCTGCTTGATTCATTATGTCCATTTCATCCAACCCCCCACCGTCATTTTCCATTTAGTAAAAGCAAACACTTTGCCGAGTTTAGCAAAAACATGAATATTCATGAACGGTCAGACAATACAGCTTTTAGTATGTAACGTATAGTGAATGGGAATGGGCGATGATCCGTCCAGGATGTAGAGGTCAGTGGTTTGTGCTGGCAATGTTCACGCGAGCGAAAATGAGACAATCAGAGCAATATGTATATTACAGAAGTTTCATTTTGCATCACTGTGGTACTCGTTTCAAATACTTTGTTTTCACGAAATTTACGTTTATTTCAAAATGAATTCCAAGTATATCTTTGATTTATTTCTCACGGGGCACCCCTAAAGATGTCTTGCAGCACCCAGGTTGAAAACGCTTTATTTGGGCTTTATGTTATGTGTCATTGGTAAACCATTAATTCCCACCTTGAAAAGGTCATTTTCCTTTAGTTATTGGCGATATATTAAAAAAGTGCCATTCCCTCAAATAGAATGCCGAAAAGGTGCGGGTAGATTACAACACGGCATTTGCATTCTTGAATAAACAAAGCGGCAATATAAGAGAATAGGATTTATTTCTCTTTTGAAAATATAAAACAAATCATTTCGAGAAAAGAAGATATTTTCTATAGTATAGGTGCACATATAGTACTGTTTAAAAAAACAGATGTATTTTTAAGTATTGGATTCAGTTTATAAATCTACGGTTCTAAACTAACCATGATTATATAAATGATTGGAAATAGGATTCTTCTGTCGGTTTTTGCTCTGTAAGTTAACTACATTAAACAAAACATTGTGTAAAATGATAGTCCTTCATAATAAAATGAAATTCATTTGTTTAGCTGTATATTCAGACTACTTTAGCCTCATGCATCTTATACAAGAACAATGATGGTATTGTTATTGTTTTTGCTGTTAATTCAATCGTGTGCAACGATAATAATGACAAGTTCAGGCTAGCATGTACATACATACAATGCGAAAGGAAAACAGACAATATATTATTGTTGCGTAGCTTAAATCAAAGATCTCCATTGGTATCCCCCGTTTTGAAAGTTTGCAAGGGTTGAAAATGTCTCTGCAGGGAATCGAACCAGGGTCTCTGGCTTAGAATGCCACTGCCTCAACCACAAGGCTACAGAGACGGATAAGTGGTGACACCAGATTCAAGTGACCGACAGATTGACATATCTTCAACCGTCAGTAATGTATATACATGTATTACTTTGTCGGGGCAGGTGAGTTTACAGTCAAGAGAATGCTTTGAGATAACATGTATAAACTCAAACAATATTATCAACTTTAACAGCTTTGGCAACTTTATGGTATAGTGGAAATAAATACAATGCGAAAAGAAATGAGATGAGTATATGTATACATACTGGTTCAAAAAAAATTATGAACAGAACAAATAATTTATTTAACTCTTCAATCAAACACAACAATGTAACTGGATGCATGCGCTACGATCCATAGGCCTAATCAAAAGATACCATAGGTGATCAAAAGAAAATTGAAAAAGTCACAACCCCAACCCACCCCCCACCTTTCTAATGAAAAGAAAAGAGAAATGAAACGAGGAGATAACTTTATTAAGGACTAAAATTATATACCGGGACCCCCCCCCCCCCACACACACACACACGCAAACGCAAACACCTTCGGACCATGGGAGGAATGGCGGGTTTCCCCAATTCTTCTTCAGAAATATTAAGATCGGGCAATGTTCCTTTTTAATAAACAATCCCGGATCTGCCCTTCTGAATGCGACTCATGGTATTGTTCATCAAAGGTTAGATCACATAAGAAATGCAGTAAGCTGTAGGAAGCATTGTGCTCATGTCAACAAGTTATGGTACAACGTGGAATTGATGAGGGAAAATTGGACAAACAAAATTAGTATTATACATATTTTGTATGAGGGTATTTGTACGATTGATAACATACCAACAGCCGACACCGACACCGACACCTATGGAAATCCCTATAATCCCCAAAGTTATCCCTTTAAATGGCTTTGGCTGAACTTGACACTGACGCGCAAAGATTTCAAACTGTGTCCAATCGTTTTCGTCCATGTCCACCTGTCTGTCCAGTCTACCACAGATCATGGCCAGTTTGGAGCACTCAAAGGTTGTAAATTGTTTGCTCCGGAAGCTGTCCATGTAGGTATTTTTGATCCGGATATGATTTTCATGCGAGGACCCGGCTGGACCCATGGGCCATGGAAAGTCATGTGCAATAACACAGACGTTGTCCTTTCCTGTAACAGGGAATATAACATGACATGACACACGGACAGGTTCTCACAATATGTAACAGTCTTAACATTAACATATATTTGGCTACTGAAAAAAATAAAAAGGAAACACAGTAAGAAACCCCTACTACATTATGAGCCCTCCTTTAAATAACCAAACATGTATTCTAAAGTTACCATCCAAATCTACATTTTTACCTCTAGTTCCCAGATAATATCACAACATAAAAGATACTTCATAGTTGAATTTTAGCAACAATTTTCGATCAGAATTATCATTATCGTAAAAAAAATAAAAATTAAAGCTGATAAAGTACGAGGTCAAAAGATCCTATGTATTGTTCATACCGAGTTCTTGTTTGACATGAGGCAGGAACTTGTCATAGAGTGCATCCATAACATCTGTGATTGCAAAGCGACGATTGTTGATAGAATGACAGATAATCACACCATCAAGTCCTGCAATTGAAAGACGAAAGCTGTCCAGATCATTGTACGGTAGTTCAATAAATCGGACTGTTACATTGATCAGAGCTGAAACCTTGGCTATGAAAGCCTTGATATTAGACCTTAATGCTGACGTGCAGATGCCTATTGTTTTAGATTCCTCCATTGTGATGGACCATGGGATTCCCCTGCAAAGAAAAAGATTGGGGGTTTAATAGGTAGGTCTACTTGTAAATTAGCAGAGATTAAACTGCATGAATTCAATTTGCGAGTTTAATTTGCGAGATCAAATAAATACTTAACAAAATTTAATTTTGGTACATTTTGTACCATTGTTCTTTTCAAAAGATTCACCGTGTACAGGTATCGATGAAATTCGGTTAATGGTTTCTGATACCTTATTTTCATGTAGTTGCCGTTATTCAAGAATATATTTGTCTAGTATAACTGAATTTGACTCCATGCAGTCACCCCGAGCGATATATGCCTTGTGGCATCTCAAGGTGTTGGGGCTGCCCGGCTGAACAAAAATATTACATGATTTGAATAAACCCTTCATAAAATGTTGACTTGCACGTAACAAATCGGAAGTTACAGAAACAAGAAAAAGAGACAATATAAAAAATATATATAATTCGCTCCCCCCCCCCCCTTTTTTTCCGACGGGCCTGTGTCTAAATATCTAGTGAGAAATACATGCTGAACTAGGGAACTGTCTAGATGTCTGTAAACTCTCCCCTCCCCTCCTGAAACAAAGCTAAAGACCGGGATGCGCCACCGTTTCTTCCTTTACAAAATAGGCTTCCTGTTATTCGATATATATTAATAGTACATTCATGTGCAACAGTCCGCGGCGGGTCGACGATCAGACGAGGATTTCCCGGCGAGGTCAAACTTTAGTCTCACTTCAGTTGTAATTGTTCGTTTGAAAATAGATTTTACTGACTGAATTGAACCTCGATCATTTATGAAGACAATATAGAAATACCATACCGCAGAAAGACTCCTGTGGCCTTAAATGTATTCATCCCAAAAGAAGAATGGGGAGAGAAGAAAGAATAGAGAACGAGGGGAAGGGAAGGGGGGGGGGGTAGAGCCGTGGAAATTGAAATTTGAAAGAAAAAGAGACAATATAAAAAACATATAATTCGCACCCCCCCCCCTTTTCCGACGGGCCTGTGTCTAAATATCTAGTGAGAAATACATGCTGAACTAGTAAACTGTTTAGATGTACACTTCCAGACCATTTCCCCCTCCTGACTCAAAGCCAAAGACATGGATACGCCACTGTCTCTTCCTTTACACACAATAGACTTCAGGTTATTCAATCGTATGCAAACGGGATTATGAAAATAGCTATACTCACCGTCACGCCACGTCCAATTGTTCTGAATCTCCTGCACGTGCGCACTTCGATATCCCTTTGTCCACGTTACATTGTACGTATATCATGTACATTAATAGTATATTCATGTGCAAGTTCAGTCTCGCCGCCGGTCGACGATCAGAACGGGGATTCCCCGAGCCCGAGGTCACGCTTTAGTCTCACTTCAGTTGTAATTGTTAGTTTAAAAAAGTAATAGATTTTACTAGCTAACGGAAGGAGAAATTACAGACCGTAGAAATACTCCTGAGCAGTGGCCGAGCTATACAGGAGGGGAGCATGTGGCCTTAAGGGGCAAGTCCAATCCAAAAATAACTTAATTTCAATAGAAGCAGAAAAATCAGACAAACCAATCAAAAAAAGTTTGAGCAAAATCGGATAACTAATAAGAAAGTTAAGAATTTTTGATGCGAAAGTTAATGTGGTTGGGTGAGCAATTCTGCGCTGTATAGTAAAAATGACGCCTGACTGGAATGCTCCACAGGGAGTCGATAATGTGCATATATTGTGCGCGGGTAAGCCTGAATCCGATGACGGGTGTAATAATATATATCTGTAAGGGCTTTGAGAGGGCCTGCAATCCTGAACAGCGCTATAATTAAAAGAACGAACTACACTGTTGGTCATACGGTGGAATAATTATTTTTACCCCAATTTATGGAATGATTTTGACAATGATTTATTCTTAATAGATCTAGATAATAGTATACATTCTCAGATTTTATTTAATAATAATTTGTGAGTGTTTGTTTTGCGTGACTGCTAAAGCATGTGTATGCTACTATGCTAATCAACTAGCGGACCTACGTCCTTAAGTCACAACTGACAGTAATGAGGATTAATGCCTCATAAAAGGGCACTAATATAGCACATCGACACGGTTTTGTTCCTGGGGGCTCACAGTAACGAGGCCATTGATTAGCCACTGAATCATGCATGACTGTACGCATCGGGGGCTAGGGTACGTCGCCGCCCCCACAAATACAAAAAACTAAGAAAATGCAATAAATTATCAATAATTCATTGCATTTTGCCCCGACCCCCCAAATAAAAAGAATCCTGTATGTGTGCATGCCTTGAACCATAATGCATGGTCCTACAGAGGAATTTTTCCTTGTTGGGGACAGGGGGAAATTGCAATATTATTTATTGCATTTTCTTTGTTTGTTTTTTTGTATTTGTGGAGGCGGCGACGTACCCTAGCCCCCGCTGCGTACAGTCATGATTCAGTGGCTAAGCAATGGCCTCGTTACAGTGAGGCCCCAGAATAAAAACCGTGTCGATCAGCTATATTAGTGTCCTTTTGTGAGGCATTAATCCTTAAGGACGTAGGTCCCCTAGTTGATTAGCATAGTAGCACACACATTCTTTCAGTCACGCATAACAAACACTCGCAAATTATTATTAACTAAAATCTGAGAATGTATACTATTATTTAGATCTATTAGGAATAAATCATTGTCAAAATCATTCCATAAATTGGGGTGAAAATAATTATTCCACCTTTATGACCAACAGTGTATTACTATTATTATTATTATTATTATTATTATTGTTCTATAGGGGGTAATTTTCAGGGGTGGGGGTAATTGTCTACGGTGGGGGGTAACTTTCCTGGAGGTTATTGTCTGTGGGAGTAGTTTTCCGTTTATTGTCATCACATGCTCACTGTCTCCCAAGTTGTTGTATTTGGAATAGGGTCGTCTCGTAGGGAGGGGTTGGGAAAGATATGTATATATTTTGTTTTACTATTATAGAAGATTATTAGTAATACATTTATGTGGGCATATCCACAATAAAGCACACGCAACTGTTACATATGGACCCTATAACCTATACCATCTCTATTCTATACCCGTAATTTTTCAGTAGGCCCTAGCTACCTGTTATGAACAGACTAATTAGATTAATGAAATTATTCATAAATTTCCACCTACCCAGAAAATAAAATTTATGATTTTGCAGTTGGGGGTGGTGCGCACTCCTTTTTTTTTCCTCAACCCCCTTTTTATTTGCCGTTTACCGTTAAAATCGAGAACGGTTTTTTAAAGAAGGCGAAAAAAACTGTTTAAAAAAAAGTATAATATTTCAGAAGAGACATGCAGTAGCACATTAATTTTTGTCATTCTTGGTTATTGTAATTTTGACTTTTGTACTCAATTGTCTATGTAATTTGTTATCCAATGTTGTAAACAAATTGAGAATGATCCTATATGTTTGGATTATAGTCAACAAAATTTAATTGAGTGGGGAGGGGGGGGGGAGAGACCATTTCAAATTCCAAATGGCATACCATAAGTTCAAAACCCATAACATGTGCCACATGAAACATGTGCCACATGAAATTTTCGATGCTGCTTTTAATTGTTTAATACCCCCCTGCAACAAGTATAGGAATACATTAGCTGCTATTAAAATAGTACTGTGAATAATAGACATGAGCTGGACTACACTAAATACTATGGAAGATCATGTAGCACCCACACAATTTGTAATTACGGTAAAATATAATTCACTCTTTTTCAGGGCCCTGGGAAGGGGTAGCACCCCTGCATGTTATTTTGTATGATATATTTAATGTATATCATTATGCTTCGTTTACGAAATTGTTACACAACAGTGTGAGATCTGACAAATTCAAGATTGCAAAAATAAGTTGTTTAATGACGGGGAAGCATGCAATTTGGGGTATTCGTTATTTTAAGCTCGTTACTCTCTGCATTGAACGAGGATCGTTACTTCTGTAGGACTTCGATCATCGAGGATGGCTGCTCACACAAATTTATTTGTAATAGTTTGCAATGACGTTCACTAAGGCTGTTCTCTCACCCATGCTGAATGATTGTGTCTAAGCTTACTGTGATTTATGTTTCTTTGGAGAATGTTATTGCTATCTTGAATCTTGCAAAGTATTCTATTATCTATAATATGCCTTCATGTAGGTGAAAATGATCTTGCTCCTAGAAACACTTCCAAAGTCATATCACTCACTTGTTACTGTGTAATTATTGATCCCAATATATACTGTACTTATGTACCAGTACCCCCTAATCTGAACAAGTTAACACATACGTTTAAGAGAAAGCGGACATTCAATACCCATTCAGGTGTATATTGAATATATAGAATTACTGTGGTTGGCAGGACATTTATTGACTGAACTTGGTACTGACAGTGCAAAGATTTGGATATCGGTAGAATTTACGATAAAAGCATACCATATAGTTTATGTAACAAGTCAAAGATGAATATAGCACACGTTAATCATAGATAATAATGATGTATAATTTCTGGGTTATTCGTTACCGTACACTATTTCAAAGAAAATTGTTTATTAACTTATTGTATTCATCGTATAAATCTTCTTGCACACAATGAAACAGTATTGTTCAATTTCAATTCAATTTCAATTTCAATTTATTTGCTCATAAAAATCCAGAAAACACATGCGAACATTCATAAATCAACATAATACAAAGGGTAAAATTCACAAGCAAAATTAATAACAAAGTTTACATTGGATTATGTATGAGACGGACAGCAAGAAAGGAACAAGCCTTGTGATTAGCTGACCCTGTAACATAATACATTAAAGACGCTACAAAAATATATTGTTACCAAAAAAAGAGGTTAATTGTGAGGACTATAATGACATAACCGAAGCATGTTTTAGTATTGTTTGTACATGTCAGGTGCTACTAATTCATAAATATTACGTTAACTGATACTTCGCTTATCTATTTCATTATTTTTCCTCACACATCAACTTTTCAGTACACAGTTTTCACTGTTGAAACCTTCAGGACGATTTATTCGATGAATGCAAAGAGTGGCATAAACATAATTTCGCCTCGTCACGCAAAATCAAATGAATATGATTTAAATTCAAGGAGTAACATCAGAAGTTATCTTTCCAGTTTAAATGATACCAAATACACATACTTGCTTTTTGACCAAAGCATTGTGAAAGTTTATATCATGTATATATATATATATATTTTTCTGCTTGTACCATGTTTTAAATTAATACACAGACTGCATTACGTCTTTGATTTTCTCTTGTAAGATCCAACTGATGGGCATAAAGGAATATCCAGTGAAAAAATTATTCCAAGCAGTGGGACCAAAAAGTTGATAATATGAACTTACTTACATCTAGATGAATATTTCTTCTCCAGAACTAAACTACATTTCATATCATTGCTATTTGCTGGTCTGTAAATGAATGCTCGAATAGGATTAAATGCCTACAAGAATACAAGATATAATAAAAGGCAAATAAATCAACTCAGTAGTAAGATATGGGAGAGATGCATCCACAATTTTACTCTCTCGCAAACTCTTAACTCTCTGAAATTCATGCCATGAGCAATTGAGTTTGAATAATCAAAATATTGTGCATCAATCTTAAAGAATAATAATAAAGGCGATTTTAACAAAATTATAAGGTGGTCTGTATACAGCCCACCTAATAATTAAAAAAAAATAGATCTAGATAATACTATACATTCTCAGATTTTATTGAATAGAAAAAAATCCTCTGGACGGCCATGCATTATGGTTCAAGGCATAGGCACACAGAAGATTTTTTTTATGTTGGGAACCGGGGTAAAAGCAATAAATTATTGAAACTGCCCCTGTTACACCCCCATGGCGTGTAGGGATGGTTACTGTAAATAACTGGAAATAATCAAAGATGAGGAGAAACAAGTCAGTTGGTGTACTCAGTGCTCACTCAAAATGTAGAATGACACATTTATTATCTCCATAATAAATATCAACAAATAACAGAAATCATCATACAATAGCAATATTGTAAGAACAAACATTCTAGAATTATATTGTTTTCCGTCTTATTATCCTAATGGATACATAACCATAGCAATTAATATCAAACGTCTTGTACATCACACTTCTTAACAATTTCATCCTTAAGCATGTTCCTTTGAAATTGCTAAATACTACCTGTGAATGTATTCTATACGCTAACCAATTACAATATATATTATATACAAACCCGAGAACTAACCCGGATCATGTTTATACTAAAGATACCATGTTCATATAAACCATGACTTTTCCTTTAACTATCCTTATGCTCTCATGAACATACTATTCATAAAGAAGTCCTACTATTATTATAAAACGGTAGGCCTATCCAAGTAAACTCCCTTAAATAATCAAGGATTATTTAATACAAGTTCTATTATATCATCCAATAAAACTAACAATTAATAAGAAATAACCTTAAAGTGTGGTTTAACAAACTACTAAACTGAATCTCAAAAGTAGTAATGATACTTTAAATCATCACATAAAAATGACTTCTCTAATAACAAACTATCCAATAGAAAGCCAAACAGACAGTTACTTACACTGTTCACAAGCTAACTGCGCATCATGCTTTATATCTTAATGCATTATAATTCACTTGTTTAATAACCTACTAAACTACTATGGATGGAATACCAGTAAAATGTATTACTTTAGCATGAATACATAAAATATACAATATACATGTATACATACTAATATCAAAATACATAGATAGAAATGATATTGTCTTACCTGGAAATAATCAAAGATGAGGAGAAACAAGTCAGTTGGTGTACTCAGTGCTCACTCAAAATGTAGAATGACACAAGTTGTACACTATTCATGCTGACCGATCCCTGCTCAAGTCTTAATCTCCAAGTTCGTCCATTTATGCTGGTAGGGTAATGTTTACTAAACTGGGGGATTAATCCTTAGTCTGTAATTCTGAGGGTAGAGTTTCTTTGTGCTCACTGGACATAGCAAACTCATATAAACTTACTAAACAATACAAAGTTAGGAACAAAGGGGTGGGCATTTACTAACTAAAGTGGAGTGGGCATTTATTAGTGAGTCATTAAACATCAAAGAGTATATCTCTATAGGGGTATAACACAGCACAGAGTATATCGCTATAGGGGTATAACACCTTCCCCCCCAGGTCGAAAATCCCATAGAGACCAATAGAGACCATTAGAAAAATTCTATTGGTCTCTAATGGTTTCTGTTAGAGTCTATTGGTTTCTGTTGGACCCATAGAATTGAATCCAATAGAGACCATTCAAACCATCAGAAACCAATAGAAACCAATAGCACCCATAGAAACCAATAGAAATAGAAACCAATAGGACCAATAGAAACCAATAGGACCAATAGAAACCAATAAGACCAATATAAACCAATAGAACCAATAGGACCAATAGGACCGATAGGACCAATAGAAAACCAATGAGACCAATAGAATCCAATGGGACCAATAGAAACCAATAGGTCCAATAGAAACCAACAGCTAAGTCTATCTCATGCATATTCATGATTACTTTATACGTGTTCACAGAAAATTACTTTATAACTACTATTTATCATAATTTGTTAAGCAACTTATGACAATGTACATTAATTTTGTGATTTTAATTTTCTTTTTGCAACTAATGACCAATAGATTATTTGTTTAATCATATTACAATTTCATTCACGTTTTAGCAATAGATATATTGATTATAATGATTACTAACCAAGAAACAATTCATGTATGTTTATTATATAGAATAGTACAAGCCTTCAGTTAAAATAGAGGATATTCTTAACTCACTTCAAGTGATCTATGTGATGAAGTTAATGCAATTGAGATTAGAATATACTTTTTTTGGTGAACAGTTGCTAAAATCGATTTTGATTTATCATTATTGATTTACCAATAGAAGCCATTGGACTATTGGTTTCAATAGGGAATTCAGAATATGGGACCAAATTAGAAACCCATAGAAAGATCTCTAATGGACCAACAGGAACCCATAGAAAATATCTAATGGACCAACAGAGACCCATCATAGAAGAAAATATCTAATGGACCAACAGAAACCCATAGAAGACATGGGTGGATGCTGGTCCAATAGAAGCTTTCTGTTGGTCCATCAGCATTTTTTCTGTGGGTTTGTGTTGGTCCAATAGATATTTTCTAATGGTTTCTGTGGGTCCATCATTTCACTTTCCCTATTGAAACCATTAGACACCAATAGCTCTAATGGTTTCTGATGGTCCAATAGGATCGGATCCTAATGGAATTTCGACCTGGGCCCACCAAAAAAATAAATGTCCACTTGACACTCAAACAATGTCATAACTGTAAGGGAAAGAAAAAAAAATCCCAATGTTTAAACCAAGAAAATATACCATGCACTGATATTCCTTCAACTGTTACATGGTGTAACATAGTCATTATAGTCGTGCTATATAAATCTATCGATAAAGTAAGTAAGTCAGGGTGTACGTACGGTCCCAACTTGAATCCATAGATCCTTAATACTATTCAATAGAAAGAGAATATATCCCTAATAACATATCAACTATGACAAAATTAATGAGTCATACCCTTTGAGAAACCCTCTTGTACAACATAAGTACTAATTTGTCAAATGTTGCAAAGGTTATCTCCTATCCTGTTACACTGCAAGGCTGTTTGAGAAACCCTCTTGTACAACATAAGTACTAATTTGTCAAATGTTGCAAAGGTTATCTCCTATCCTGTTACACTGCTAGGCTGTTTGAGAAACCCTCTTGTACAACATAAATACTAATTTGTCAAATGCTGCAAAGGTTATCTCCTATCCTGTTACACTGCGCAGTGCTTCTTCTTGTAGACTCATTAAAGTTTCTGTTTTGGAATCTTCACATATACATATATTAACTTGCATTTAGACTTTTCAGTTATACATCTTCAGTCAAACTTTTCTGTACATTTAATTTCAACCTCCTACTGGTGACGTAGCCTCTTAGCTATACTCATGCTCTCAGTCATCTTTTCGTCCATGCAGCAAGTACGATCTCTCTGTCGTCTTCGACCCTGTACGATGTCCTCACTTAAGCTTCTCATGACCTTCAGCATCCACCGGTCCTATCTGCGTTGATTGAAATTAAATGTTCTTAAAGCTGATATTCTCTAATTTTGGGGTGAAACCTGTTTTCTTGCGGTGAATGGTGGCCACGCTTGAAGTCCATCATTGTCGGTTGGCTGCTACTGATATCCAGCCTGTCTTGCTTGGTATTGCGGTCCCGTCACGAACGGCCATGTATTCGTCTGAGGAACCTCTATCCCAGGACCTGTTCCTCCATCTTCTTCCTCGGTGACTTCCTCACTGAGCAGAGATCGTTTGTTGAGACGCCGCAGTCCCGATAATCCCTTGGTCTGCGCCGTGACAACATCCTCACTGGACACTATTAGAAGCGTTGCAGCTGCCTGAAGCTCTTCCTCTGTGCTTGCGGCTATCCTCCCAAGCACGTCTTCCTTGAGCCCTTCGACGCCTGCCATCTTCAGTTCTAGTCCCTGGTCTGCCCTAGAAGAGATCACCTAAGAGTTTGATGGAGACGAAGCTAGGTGGTCATAGTGGTGACCCACGCTGGTCCCCTGGGTTGTGGATGATGCATTGACATTGAGATGACAGTCAGTTAATTTATCATCTTCAAGCCAAACACCATCCGGGCAGTGCCTCCAAAATGTTACACCCCTATGGCGTGTAGGGATAATTACTGTAAATAACTGGAAATAATCAAAGATGAGGAGAAACAAGTCAGTTGGTGTACTCAGTGCTCACTCAAAATGTAGAATGACACATTTATTATCTCCATAATAAATATCAACAAATAACAGAAATCATCATACAATAGCAATATTGTAAGAACAAACATTCTAGAATTATATTGTTTTCCGTCTTATTATCCTAATGGATACATAACCATAGCAATTAATATCAAACGTCTTGTACATCACACTTCTTAACAATTTCATCCTTAAGCATGTTCCTTTGAAATTGCTAAATACTACCTGTGAATGTATTCTATACGCTAACCAATTACAATATATATTATATACAAACCCGAGAACTAACCCGGATCATGTTTATACTAAAGATACCATGTTCATATAAACCATGACTTTTCCTTTAACTATCCTTATGCTCTCATGAACATACTATTCATAAAGAAGTCCTACTATTATTATAAAACGGTAGGCCTATCCAAGTAAACTCCCTTAAATAATCAAGGATTATTTAATACAAGTTCTATTATATCATCCAATAAAACTAACAATTAATAAGAAATAACCTTAAAGTGTGGTTTAACAAACTACTAAACTGAATCTCAAAAGTAGTAATGATACTTTAAATCATCACATAAAAATGACTTCTCTAATAACAAACTATCCAATAGAAAGCCAAACAGACAGTTACTTACACTGTTCACAAGCTAACTGCGCATCATGCTTTATATCTTAATGCATTATAATTCACTTGTTTAATAACCTACTAAACTACTATGGATGGAATACCAGTAAAATGTATTACTTTAGCATGAATACATAAATCAAAATACATAGATAGAAATGATATTGTCTTACCTGGAAATAATCAAAGATGAGGAGAAACAAGTCAGTTGGTGTACTCAGTGCTCACTCAAAATGTAGAATGACACAAGTTGTACACTATTCATGCTGACCGATCCCTGCTCAAGTCTTAATCTCCAAGTTCGTCCATTTATGCTGGTAGGGTAATGTTTACTAAACTGGGGGATTAATCCTTAGTCTGTAATTCTGAGGGTAGAGTTTCTTTGTGCTCACTGGACATAGCAAACTCATATAAACTTACTAAACAATACAAAGTTAGGAACAAAGGGGTGGGCATTTACTAACTAAAGTGGAGTGGGCATTTATTAGTGAGTCATTAAACATCAAAGAGTATATCTCTATAGGGGTATAACACAGCACAGAGTATATCGCTATAGGGGTATAACACCCCTACCCTAGCCCCTGCTGCGTACATTCATGGTTCAGTGACAAAGCAATGGCCTCGTAACTGTGAGGCCCCAGGATCAAAACCGTGTCGATGTGCTATATTAGTGCCCTTTTGTGGGGCATTAATCCTCATTACTGTCATTTATGACTTGAGGGCGTAAGCCCCCTAGTTGATAAGCATGGTAGCATACACATGCTTTAGCAGTCCCGCAAAACACACATTGGCAAATTATTATTAAATAAAATCTGAGATTGTATACGGGGGGCGGGGTTGCGTCGAAGGTGTTTCATTTGAATATGAAAAGAGAGGATGCGAGATAAGGGCGTGGTGTGTAGAGGGAAGTCATTCTAGCTTTCCAAGGACCGCACACTAGCACGTTTTTTAATATGGAGTTCTTTTTAACCCTAATAAGGCCGGGCTATTTGAAGTCTTACTACGGCCGGGGGGGGGGGGGGGGCCATTATGGCCATTATGGCCATTATGGCCATTATGGCCCCCCCCCCCTAAGATCTCGGCCGTGAAACGGCCGAACTCCGCGAAAATTTGCACGCATGTCTAGTGAAGTGTATAGAACAATATGATAATTTCAATTTTTTGAAAAAAATCCCTCATTTGCATATTTATTGTAATTTATGCAAATAACGTCATAAAATCACATTTTTACCCATAAATCCTATATTATTCATATTTAAAGGTAAAGACCAGTTATGGTCATGCGATTGAATTGTGAAAGAAACGTTCTGGATTCGATCAGAAAAGGTTGATCATCTAGCATCTAGCATCTGCAAGGTTCTGGAATCATCAAAATGATAAGAAATTTGGCCCATTTTTCGTAAAGTTACAAGCACTATACACAGAAAGATGTATATGGGACTACCCTATATCTCTCACAGGACCATGAGAGAAACAAATTTACCAAATATATTAATTAGTAGGCGGTTTCCCGGCAAATTTTTTATCATCATGTATTAGTCAAAACATATTCTTTCACATGATTGGTAATGAGAGCTTCCATTTCATTTTTTGAAATTGGGGCGTTACCAATACTGGTCTTTACCTTTAAGCTTTCTTTTTTACTACATATATTCATTAGACCATTTGGAACAATAATACGACAAAAAAATTGGAAGAGCCAGCTTATTCCTTATGTTATCTCTTGTTTTGATAATTTCTTATGTATTTCATTGTTTTTTTAACTTATTTTTGTTATTGTTTTTTTTTTTTTTCATTTCTTCCTACAATTCAACTATTTTGACTCCCAAAACAACCACCTAAACTTTAAACAAGACCCAATAACCAATGTTTGATCTATTTTTAGGAAAAATGACATTTCCATATGTTTTGTACACAAATCACAAAAATGAGCGATTTTCGGGCTGACATGCAAAGACAAAAGGTCACGTGACCTTGTAACTGTAGGTCCGATTTTTTTTTTTTTTTTTTTTAAAGATGCGCAAGACTCTAAAGAAAAAAGTCAGCGAGCGGCGAGGTACCATCCATATGCGTTCTCGAACAATCAGAAAAATCGTGGAGGGGGGGGGGGGGCCATAATGGCCCCCCCCCCCGGCCTTATTAGGGTTAAAGAGTGACCTAAAAACAAATGATAATAGGTAGGAGACGTTGTTGCATCAAAGTTTAAGTTGCGGTGGCCGTAGGGTCTTTTCAGAGTTTAGTGCTGATTCAGTTTTATCTCTGTTTTTTTAAATTAGCAACCCGGGCATATAGGGTTAGGGCAGGGGCGTAGACAACGGGGGGGGGGATGAGGGGGATGCATCCCCCCCCCACCTCACAAGGTGGGGGGGATGGCATGTACAATCATCCCCCCCAGGTTTTGGGGAATGATATTTGCTTACTTAATAAGTCATAATGATGATAATAATAGTAATAATAATAATGATAACAATTATAATATTAATAATAATAATAATAATTATGATGATGATAATAATAATCCCCATCATTATTGAAATTGTGTTTATTGTTATTAGCCGCATTCACACGGTGAAAGCCAATTAAGACGGTAAAAAAAAGAAAATCTTACAAGTATTTTGTGGTTATCTTGTGGTTTGGAAACCACAAGATAACCACAATATTAAACAGGCGCGGATCTACGGGGGGGGGGGGGGTTAGGGGGTTTAAACCCCCCCTTGGGCGGCCCAAAAAACAAACAAAAAAAAAAGGGAAAAAAAAAAGAAAAAAAAAAGAAAGAAAAAAAGAACGCACGCTGGAGAGGAACCCTTTCAAGTGCAAATATTGTGAGAAGATATTCAACTCATCTGGTAACTTAACCAAACACATGATAACTCTGGATATAACTGTGTATTTAACTGTTACTTGATTTAAAAAGACGTTATCATGCACTGCTTTTTATGGTCTCCATTGTGTTAATAGATGCCAGGAAAACATCACTTACGGGGTTCAAATAAACACCCAAAAAAAAATCGGCTCGCCGCTTCGCGGCTCGTGGACGATGCTCCGCATCGTCATTATTTTGGTCAACCCCCCCCTTAGCAAAAAGCTAGATCCGCCCCTGAGTCATCCCCCCCAGGTGTACGAACCTGTCTACGCCACTGGGTTAGGGCATAAAAGTTTAATTAGTTATGATTTCACATGATTAATGTTAAGAGGTATAAAAACATTATATGTATGATTTTCAGACAGAATTTGCTGGAAGTTGTTTTAATACTTTGAAAAATGAAAGTGTTGATAATTTATGTGAAATAAATGCTGTATCTACGTGCTAGTAGCTCGGCAGGCTATATCCCAAAATATTGTATATTTTGTTATTTTGTCAGAGTGACATCTGGATGGGATATGGTTGCTATGGGTGATATCAGGGGCGGATCTAGCTTTTTGCTAAGGGGGGGGGTTGACCAAAATAATGACGATGCGGAGCATCGTCCACGAGCCGCGAAGCGGCGAACCGATTTTTTTGGGGGTGCTTATTTGAACCCCGTAAGTGATGTTTTCCTGGCATCTATTAACACAATGGAGACCATAAAAAGCAGTGCATGATAACGTCTTTTTAAATCAAGTAACAGTTAAATACACAGTTATATCCAGAGTTATCATGTGTTTTTTTTTTTTTTTTTTTTTTTAGCCGCCCAAGGGGGGGGGGGGGGGGGGTTTAAGCCCCCTAAACCCCCCCGTAGATCCGCGCCTGGATATTATGTGATAAACGATGTTAGGATGAACCCCTATTTTCTCCTCTCTGTCAGTGCTGTGCTGCGGAGCGGGAAGACCCTCTTCGTGGCTTTCTTGTTCTGTCTTGTTACTCTCACTCTTTGTCTCCCCCTCCCTCTCTCTCTCTCTCTCTCTCCTCTCTTTCTCTCCCTATCTCTTTCCGGCCCACCCTTCCCTCTCTCTCCCTTTTCTCACTCTCCTTCTTTCTCTCTCTCTCTCTCTCTATTTCTCTGATATAACTTCCTAAATAAAAGGGTGAATGCATATTTGAATAATGTTACTATAGAATTTTACTTTTTTTAAACTAAATCACATTTAATTGTACAAAATCCTGTTTGACTTTTTAATAATTCCTTAGATGATGCACATTATATCGAATATTACAATAGCAACCTTTTACCCAAGTTTTTATGCGAAACTTATCTTATTTTTATGCAATATTCTACATGTACCTTTTACTAATTGGCCCAAATACAAAATGTTCTGCATTTTAACTACAATGTATAATTTGTTTAAATCATTGTAGCATATCTATTTGATTTTATAATTCCTGGATTTGGTTTCTGTTGTTGTCTCTGTTTCTGTTATTGAAGAAAACACCATTAACTACCCATCTGGATATGCATTTTCCAACTAAAACATTTAATTCATTTAATTCTTTTGAATATCAAAAATATATTACTATTCATATATTGTAGAAGTTCAATATATAATTTTATTGCAAATATGGTAATACAATTCAGATTTCTGTATATGTATCAAGCAATTGGCTGAATCGACGCTAAATTTTGTATTAAGATTTGGCTCCCCCCCCCCCTTGTCGCCGGCTGGATGGCGGGTCAACAACAGCAATTTTTTTTAATTATTAACGAAGAAGGCCTTACCCACCCCCCTCCCCCCCCCCCCCCCGCTTATTTACCGGCTGGGTCGGGGTAAAATATTTGCTCACGGATTGGGCCCCCCCCCCCCCCCCCCTCTTCCCGCCGGCTGGATCCGTCACTGGCTGCACGCGCGGGCACACTTTGATATCCCCTTTTCACATTACATTTTTTTAATTATTAACGAAGAAGGCCTTACCCACCCCCTCCCCCCCGCTTATTTACCGGCTGGCTGAGTCGGGGTAAAATATTTCCTGAAAAATTGGACAAAAAAAGTGCCTCCTACCCCCCCCCCCCCCCCCCCCCCCGCTTATTCACCGATGGTTGAGTCGCAACTAATATTTTCTCACGGATTGGGCCCCCCCCCCCCTCTTCCCGCCGGCTGGATCCGTCACTGGCTGCACGCGCGGGCACACTTTGATATCCCCTTTTCACATTACATTGTACGTATCATATACATGAATAGTCCATTAATGTGCAACAGTATCTCGCCGCGGAATGGGGATTCCCCGGCAAGGTCATGCAAGCTTTAGTCTCACTTCAGTTGTAATCGTTAGTTTGAAAATAGATTTTACTGACATAACCTTGATCATTAAGATGAAGAACATAAAGAAGAACCATACCACAGAAAATCTCCTGAAAAGTGGCCGAGCTATAAGGGAGTGGGTGGGGGGGAGGGGGGCATGTGGCCTTAAATGTAATCACCAAAACAAAATTAATAATAATAACGGGAGAGAGAAGAGAAATGAGAGGGGCGGGCGGGGGCGTGGAAATGGTCTTCTCCACATTTCCCCCAGTCCACAGTCTTGTTCTCTTGCAACCCTCTCCCTCACTAGTAATTTAATCTATTTTCATCTCTGTATTATATTTCAGAAGGATCGACATGCAGTAGTACATTATTTTTTGCTATTCCTGCTTATTGTAATTTTGGCTTTTGCACACTCAATTATCTATGTTACACTATTTGTTTGAATTTTGTTTGCCAAGGTTATAACAAATTCAAGAATGATTCTATTTGTTTTAATTGTTTTAATGAATTGAATTATAAATTGTCATATGTGTGGGGGGGGGGGGGGTTAAATTCCAAGTGGCATAGTAGGCCTACCATAAGTACAAGACCCATAAAATGTGCCATTTGACATTTTCGATGCAGAAAGCACCTAAAATGTTTTCAGGAGAGTATGCTGCTTGTCATTGTTCAATACTCCCCTGCAACTCAAAGTATACATTAGCTGTTATTAAAATAGTAATGTGATTAATAAATGTGAGCTGGTCTACACTAAACACTATGGAAGAGCACCCACACATGTAATTAGCCAAGATATAATTTATTTATTTTGTAATGTTGAAGAAAACATATCCAATCAATTATTCAATCAGTTAAACAGTTATTCTAGAATTTAATAGCAAATTTCACTCATTATTTCAAAACATACTATAGTCACCAACTGTACGATCAGCCACTTCACTAGTAATATTTCATGTGTAAGAAATAATATAAAGAATCTAGAAAAAACAAAACAGAAACCAAATGTAACTAATTTAAACTTGAACGTTTGTAGCAAATCAATCCATACATTTATCATTCTTGGAAAGAATAAGACAACCACTGCGGGTGATAAGAACAAAAAAGGAACTATTGACTCATAGTCAGACACACCCATACAGACAAAAAGAAAATTTTCAGTTCACTTCTTAAGCCCCTTTCACACCGGATCTGCGTAGAGTTGCGTAGTGTGGCGTACTGACTACGCCAAAATTAGACTGCGTATCCATGAAAAAATGTTACTTTGGCGTAGTCTCGGCGTAGTCGCGGCGTAGTCCCTGTGTAGGTTATGCTTAGACTGGCGTACGATTGCGTATGGTTACGTACCCTGTGCATAGGCACCATGTACCTATGGTGCAGCGTATGCATTTGGCGTATACCTATGCGTACGATTAAGTATAATAGGCATAGGGTTGCGTACCGTTACGTAGGCCTGGCGTACAGGTTTGCTTACGATTGCGTACGGTTGCTTTCTGTGTGTGCAAGTTTTTACTGCTTCGTCGCACTGGCGTAGAGCAACATACTATATTGCGTATTGCGAAAGCCCCTTTAGCCTACTTACTTTATAGTTTAGCTGAATGTACATACAACCATTGTGCTACAGCGTTAATTGTCAAAGCCACAAGCATTAAGACATCTTCAGGTTTGAGTGGAAGCGGGAGTGGGGCAATCGACTGGCATCATCCATTCCATTTTACACACAATAGAAAAAATCATTGGGAAGGGGCAAGTGCCACCTGCCCTCTGGAATTGAAACCAACAAATTTCTTGCACTTGACAAATGGGTCGATGGACAAAAGGGGGCAAGTACCCGCGTTACATATTTTCTTCATATCGACACATTTTCTGGCAATGAGAATAAGAAGTTGTGCAATATCTTCATTATTTTGTAGAGATTTATGTTCACATTCCTTCCTGTTCAGAATTGATGGTACATGTATGATTAGGTGCCCCTGACCATTTTCGCGAAGCACACTTCTCCTTTTTTTCTTTACTTCTCATTTAAATATATTCAAGAAAAAGAGGTAGAGAATTTCATTGCATATTCTAAGCACATAATTATACACTGCTAGTTCGCAAGATAATACTTTTATAAAACGATACTGATGACAACAACCTCTTCTGGTTAGAAAGTTGCAAATGTAGATTATCGTCTCAACAAAGGATGTTAGGTATGCATTGACTGAAAATATCAACAATTTGATTAAAACTGAAAGTAATATAAATGAAATAAACTCTTAAATTACTTTCAACCTTCAAATTAATACTGAAGATTGCCAAGTTTTTCATCTAAGCCATAAACTGAGTAAAATACTCATATTTCAAACACAAATACTGAAAAGAAAACCTTCCTAGATCTAGATCTATACAATGTTGTAATGTATAAGCTATTCATGTCACTGGGATTTATATGCTAAACCATTGGGTGCTGATGGTCAAATTCTTTGAAAAAAGCTACATATCACAGGGTATATTATCTGAACCAGAGAAGCTTTTTAAAAAAGTTTAAAAAATACAAAAAAACCTAGTACAAATCAAATATACAATATATTCTGACTGCTCGCTTTAAACTATGCATCAAATGCATAGACAGAGCAAAGAAATGAGTTTAGAACCCCTGCGATCTAGGTAAACAATATAAATTTGATATTCTCTCCAAATTAAGCTTCAGGCACATTGGCAATCTCCGTGATGATGGTCTCGTAGATGGAGATACCGCGAAGGAAGATGTCTTCGTTGAGGTATTCATTGTGATCGTGGAGTAAGATCGGAGTGTTGTTCATGGGTGAGAAACCCAGGCAAGGAATACCCAATGCTCGGATGTACTTGCTGTCGGTGCCCGCTGGAAAAATCTCAACCTGTAGCTCCGCTTTCCTGTTAACAAGGCGACACAACAAAAAATGCTTGTTACAAATCGACCATTGTCGTAATGTAACCAAATCTAATGCATACCGGTACATCTTTCATTCATCTGTTACGAGTAATTGTACAGGGCATTTCAATAACAAGTCTACTCAACTTTGGTAGCTCCTAATTCTGTTCAATGATACCCTATTCATAATATTTCTGCCATGGGTGAATGATCACCAGGGTCCTTAAAAAGTGTTGTCAAAATCGCCTTGTTCCAAGTTTGGGCTTTAGGGACCAATGTAGGCAACAGTAGGTCGATCAGGCCATACGCATTTGCTTCTTTGGTCTTAAATCTTTTTAAAAGTTAAATTGTGCCTTGTGCTTCATGCTTCATTGTTTAAAATGATGCACTGTAACTAGTCTTTCACAGAACTTTGTTTCAATCGACAGGATAACCTTTAATTATCTTAAACAGCCTACAATCCACTGACCGAACTACTAATTTGAGATTCGCATAGATAGTGATCTCACACTTCAAACATTCATAACTTCCTTATTATTGGTCAGATTCATTTCAAACTTTTGCCATTCTGTTTCTGTTATTTTCTGCTTTCATACAAATCAACTTATTAAAAGGGTTGGATAGCCCTTTAAGAAGATGTTGACATTATGATCTTACATGACGAGAAGGCATAATTTGATCTCATCACATGATACATAATTACACGAATCAATCTGCATGAAATTTGTATTGATTGTGATGGTTCATCGCTATTGGCAAGCAATCAGTCATGCCATCTCCGCTGTTTTTCACTTACTCTTTCGCACATGCTTTCTTGAATGTCTGCCACCAGGTGTTATCGTCACCCAGAGGGGTTGTGTAGCTGACTTCTTTCTACAATGGATGGAAAACAATGACAAAGAGTTCCAAGTTAGACATGAGGTATATAACTACGCTCTTCTATCTCTATCTCTCTCTGGTGCTCTGCTGTACAATAGGACTTAAACATGAAAAACACTCTGTTTGTTTCTGTCTTTAGCTCTTTCCTTCACCTTTTGGCAAGTATCATTTAATGCTAAATATATTACTCATTGCGGATATAGTATCGAAAATAATATCGCTAGTGACGTTCGTTTGTCTCGCAATGTATGGTCAACAAGAGATCTAAAAGATCATGACGTTTCGTGTGCCGCTGCTACACTTTGTCAGGTGATAAAATATATTGTAAACAAGCGTGTTTTATACTCTACGGGTGGACTAGCGGTCAAATAATTAGGACAAGGCCTATTGGTCGAGGCACACGGGTGCTCAACCAATCAACAGGCCGTCGGCTCGACTCGCCTGCTAGGCAAGAACAATGGCGTGCTCAACCAATCAACGGGCCGCTGGCTCGATGCGGGCCGGCTGGACAGGGAGTGTCATGGCGTGTCATATGAGACCAGGCTTTGTTTTTACGCAGATTGGTTTGATTGTGGAATAATTTATCTAAAGGACCTCTTTGAAGAAAGACATTTTTTGTCTATTAAAGACCTGTCAGTACGCCTTGAGACAAAAAAAAGCAAGCAAAATCTTTTATTTGATTATACTAAATTGAAGAAAGCTATTCCAAAGATATGGTTCAGTGATCTTACTAAGGAAGAAACTGAACCAGTATATTATAATCACCCTCTTGGAATTCCTTATTTTAAATTTGGAAGAGTGTCTTTACCTATCAGTGACGTGAGCAGCAAACGTTTCTACAACCTGATATCTTTTAAACATACATTCAACAACAACAGGTGCTGTCTCTTTTGGGAAAAATATACTACAAAGAAATATTGACTGGTCTTCCGTGTTCAAAAGGAATTTAACATATACAAGGGAACATCGCTTAAGGGAGTTCAACTTTAAATTGCTGTACAACATACTACCTGTTAAAAACAATCTTTACAAATGGAGATTAGCAGACGACAGATACTGTCCCAAGTGCCATGTCATAGAGGACATAGTGCATGTGTTTATCGAATGTGAACAGAATAAGAATATCTTTGAATATATCAAACATGTTGTAAAGTACACTTTTAATATTGATATTGTCATGGATATCTCCTGTTTACTTAAGATTAATATTGATAGCGAGATAGATGTTGTAACAACGATCGCATTCTGGTGTATATACAAAATGTTAGTCAACCGGAATAAGTATGGATTTAATGAAAACCGTTTCAAACTAAGATACGTATTTGAAAGAGAAATCAAAAACAGAATTGTTGTAAATCAGGAGCTTAAAAAGCCAGACCAGAGGTTGCCAAAGAAACTGTTACAAGCACTTTAGATGAAAATATTGTATAGTTGAGAAAAAAAATATGTGACTTTATTGATAACATTGTGCGTCAATTGTATTTGTTCTCACAACTTTATTTTGATGTTTGAATGTAAATTAACACCTCATTAGAGGCACACAAAAAAAAAAAAAATGAGACCAGGGGAGTGTTTCACAAAGACTAAGATCGACTTTAAGTTGGACTTAACTACAGCAGGCCGTTCGTGCCACTGTTTGCTCTCACCATTTACTGGCATTGGTCTCTCAAGGGACGTACAAATCATGCATGGTCACAAATCTACAGAATTTACATTTTTTGATAATGCATTATTGAAGGAAAAGATATTATCTAAAGATCATAATGGTGAGAGCAAACAGTGGCATGAACAGCCTTCCCTAGTTAAGTCCAACTTAAAGTCGATCTTAGTCTTTGTGAAACACCCCCCAGGACCCCATTAATTGTATCTCCCACAAATTAATTGTTTCCCCCAAACTAATGTTATCCCCTTCAATCAATTGTAACTTTACAATAAATAGTAACATCCAATAATGTAAGATAGATACAATGCTTGGTGAGATACAATTACTATAATTGCAGCAAGATTGGAGATAAAATGGATTTTTTTTTTTTCTTCTTTTTTTTTCTGATTGTAATTTGATTTTTGTGTCACTGGGCCCAGGTTATATACACGTAGGTTAGGAATACATACCCAATCTTTAATTAATCAAATGATTTTACATTCTCTGGAACCAAAAAATATTTCTAAGATTCAATTCTTTTGTAAAATTCAGGCTGAGGATGGAGTATAAAAACTCTATAACATATCCCATTTAGGCATAAATAGTCAATTATGACTGAATTGCCTTAAAGCTTATCTGCACTAGTTTGGCCAGGAGGGATTAGACCACACAGCGAGGTCACTGACAGGTGGCTATCTCATCAACTCAGCTCTCAAATAACATAAGAAATAGAGGATCATGGGGGACCAACAGGCACCGATTGGGGTAAGTTTTCTATATAGAGGGAGCAAGAAGCTACAAGTAGTACAGTGGGCCTTTAAGGCCCAATCAACAACAACAAAAAAAAAATCATTTAAATGCTATGTGCCTTTCATTCCTTTTATTTGGGTACTGTTAATGTGTTGCCCTTTGGGAAATACTATCTCATTTCCTTATCTTGCTTTGCTTGGTAATAAGCCACAAGTCATTTAACAAATTTAACAAATTGCAGACAATGCATTCTTGAAATCTCAACTTAGGGTAAGTTCCCTTTGCATTATAAGAATCAATAGATGAATAAGTTTGACCAAATCTTTGGACTCACCCGAGGTAGTTTATAAGTAACACCAGGCCCGCCTGATGCTACCAGTTCATCTAGTTTCTGCACCATATCCTACAAGAAAATCAGATAAAATATAGAGAAACAAGGGATACGCTCTCGGCGGTCTCGCCTGCATTACGTAATTCGACATGATGAAAAATTGAGGTTGGGACATTATTTATAGGCAGGGTGGCCCATTAGCAGGCCCCCAAAATTGAAATCCTCTGTACATAATCAGCATTTTGAAATGAATATTTACAAAGAATCATCCAGAAAATTATTTACTATTATTTTTACCAAGATTGATAACTTTCATGAAATATGAACAAATAACAAATAGTGATTTATTAAAAACTCATATCAAGTTGTGAAAACAAAATCCAAGTCTACGGACCTAAAATGACCTAAGAATTTGACTTTGTGATCTGGAATTTGAACAAACACTTTTGAAATTATGCTAAAAATTAAAAATCTTGATATTGATGCCACATCAAAGTCCAAGTTTGCAGACCTGAAATAACATTTGACCTTGACTTTGTTACCTTTCTCATTTAAACAGCTTTGGTAGACAGATTAGGTTTTCTTTGATTTTTGTTGGTTCCAATTGCCAGGAATGAGCAGGGAAGTGATTTTAGTATTTTACAACAGAGATGTTATGAAACCATCCATTTCTCAGTTTACAGGGGAAAATGTTAATGCCTAAGTAAGGTACGATGAAGAAAGACAAAATTAGTATCATGCAAAGTTATGTGATTGTTTAGCCATTTTGCACTCATCATCTACTGCTTATAAAAGGTTGGCATATATAACACAAAAGAAAAAAAAAGAATCATGTAGTACCTTTTGGATCTGAGCTCTTCATACACGTATACCAAAACCACAAGTTGGTCCATATACATTGGCACACTGTGTGTGCGTCCTGATAAATTTCTAAACAATTTCTAAACAAATTTTCAATTACACAGAGGCTCTTTTAATGCATTACGCAATTCAATATGATGAAAAATTGAGGTTGGAACATTATTCATAGGCAGGCTGGCCCATTAGCAGGCCCCAAAAATTGAAATCCTCTAAATATAATCACATTTTGAAGTGAATATTGACTAAGAATCATCAGAAGAATTATTTACTTTTAAATGTACTACGATCGATAACTTGAATGAAATATGAACAAATTAATTTGTTTTAATTATTAATTCTCATATTAAGTTGTGAAAACATAATCCAAGTCTACTGACCTTTGACCTTGTGACCTGGAATTTGTGTCATATGATTTGTCATACTTGATAACCCTTGGGTACAAGTTTCATGGAATTTGAACAATCAATTTTGAAAATATGCTAAAAATTCAAAATCTTGATGTTGATGCCACAACAAAGTCTAAGTTTGTTGACCTAAAATGACCTTTGACCTTAACTTAGTGACCTGAAATACTACTCACATGATTGGGGATACTTGATAACCCTAAAGTCCAAGTTTCATTGACTAAGAACTTAAACTTTCAAAATTATATCAAAAATTCAAAAACTTAACCTTAGGTTAAGTTTTTGATGTTGACGCCGCCGCCGCCACCACCGCCGCCGTCACCGGAAAAGCGGCGGCTATGTCTCGCTTTTTTGCTACGTAGGCGAGACAATAAAAACCATCAAAATGGACTGTGACCAGAATCCAAATTTACATGTCACACAAATAAAGTACAGTGCAACTCCATATCTACAATTCATGGCTTCCTTAGATACAGGCAGTTAGTCTAGAAATTCTACCTCATTATTGCAGGATCTAAGAATCCCAAGTTAGGCCAAATAAATATAACATCTAGTTTCTTGTCACCTCCTCCTTCCCTATTTTTTTTTGGCTTGCCTTAATTTCTTTGTTAATCAATATTTTCTGTTGCGAAAGGGTTAAAAGCACCTTAACAAGGCAACCCATTAACTATTAGGGCAGTGTGTGTCTGTGGGGCAAGAGGCGGGGGGGGGGGGGGGGGGGTCCTATTATCTTCTCATTTTTCGACTGTGCAATTTCAGCCTGTTCTTTGATGAGTGTATGGTGTAGTTTTTAAATCTTGATTACAGACAAAGCGATGAGTATATTTACCTCAGGGGTCGTGTATGGAGAGACACGTAGATCAAAGAGAACTGTGAGGTCACTGGGTACGACATTATTGGCAACTCCTCCCTAACATACAATAAAGATAGAAATATGAACACTATGTACTGAAAACAACAACAACAATAATAATAACACAATGAGATTGATTAGGAAAACACAAGGACAGTTCAACAATAGTGTTATACAAAGTTGTACTTGATAAAGCTCTTGGTGCTCTTTGTTAAAGCAAAGTCTTTCAAGAATATTTAATACACATGCAGAATTGGTCCTGTTATCCTAACTACTACTACTACATGTACTACTTCTACTATGAATAATATGACTACTACTACTACTACTACTACTACTACTACTACTACTACTACTACTACTACTACTACTACTACTACTACTACAACGATTACTACTACCATTACTACTACCATGACTACTACTACGATTACTACTACCACGACTACTACTACTACTACTACTACTACATCTACTCCTATGTCTAGTACTACTACATCTACTACTACTACTACTACTTCTAATCTTAGTACATCAATAACTGTCCCTTGTACATCTTGGTGGCTTTTAGTACGGTAAGACCCCAGACCATTCAATGGAAAAAAGAGGAAAATATCATATCAAGAAGCCCCCTTCTTGAGGCATTTTCAAGAATGTTCATTTTAAGGAATCTTATTTTTGTTCACATGAAAAATTTGGCTAACAGAAGGCTCAAGGGTCTGCCTCCCTGAAGCATCCCTTAAAGGTAAAGACCAGTATTGGAAACGCCCCAATTTCAAAAAATGAAATGGAAGCTCTAATTACCAATCATGTGAAAGAATGTTTTGACTAATACATGATGATAAAAAATTTGCCGGGAAACCGCCTACTAATTCATATATTTGGTAAATTTGTTTCTCTCATGGTCTGGTGAGAGATATAGGGTAGTCCCATATACATCTTTCTGTGTATAGTGCTTGTAACTTTACGAAGAATGGGCCAAATTTCTTATCATTTTGATGATTCCAGAACCTTGCAGATGCTAGATGCTAGATGATCAACCTTTTCTGATCGATTCCACAACGTTTCTTTCACAATGCAATCGCATGACCATTACTGGTCTTTACCTTTAACCTTTGACATCACACACATTTTATATACTGCAAAACATCCCTGATTTTCGGATATCACAGATATTTTCACAACAGTATCACTAAATCTAGAAAATCACTGTCTACAGATTAAATGCTAATGGCCATAAAATTGCTCCTTTCCCAATGATTTCAGACCAGTTGTGTGTAAACCTCTTAATGTTGAGTGCGCACCCTTGGGTTAGGCATTGCTACTCTATGCTAAGACTTACCGATAACTTGACCAAGTTGACAGTGTTCACATCCCCTAATACAGTAACACCACTCTTCTTTGCTCTGTGTTAGGAGAGAGGACAAATCAAAATTACTAGCATTGACTTTAATAAGTGTAGGTACCCATAACCAAAATATGTTCTACTCATGACTTGAAGAATTTCCATGTGGCTATACTGTATTCAAAACATGGGCTATCAACGTTTTGTTATATAAAATGTAATTTTCATAATAATATCTATAATGTTCTCTTGGTAACTGTGTTAATTTATTATGGGCATTCCCAACTCAAGCTATGCTTTCCGGGTTTTCGCCTCCTTCCGTATCTGAATTATTTACTGTATATTCTATGTTGAAATAATTGTTACATCATATCATGTATATATACATTGTGTTTCATATTGTACTGTTGAGAAGGAAATAAATGTTAATAACATTAAAAAAAAAAACATGACTTCTACAAAGAAATGTTGCATTTTCAATACATTCTATGTGAACAGTAATACGTCTTGTTGAGTAGACTAGTTAATGCACACATAGAGATATGCACTCACATAGGTCTTGTATCCTTTAATTTCTTCATACTTCTTAAAGGTTTACCTATAGAATTCCAGGTTATGTTTTTTTAGGTTGATTATATACATTATATGCAAGTAATTCAGGCGATTGGTACACTTTAAATCCTACTCTAAACACATTTTTCTTGAAATAAAGGTTCAAACTATAAACAGTATGATTCATTTATTTTCCAGATATTCATATTTGTGTACTAGGAATAATGCCATGACCCATTTTGTTGAAAAATTACCTTTTGTTTTGTGAACAGGGTAACATGCTATCAAATTCATGATTACTAAAAAAAAAGATTCAAGTCTATATCCCATAATTCCTGATTTCCTGCAAATAGCTTTCATTGGATTGAAAATAAATCATTAAGTAATTCTCTGGATATACATGTAATTTGTGAGAAATTGGTACATGCATGTAAAGTACTAGGGCAAATCCAAGAAGCAAAAAAATGTTGTTTGTTCATGACCAAGAAATTTCACCTAAAAGGTCAGCTGTGTTGGAAATGTCTGCTTTATTTGTGATAAAACTATACATTTCCAAGGGTATACAATGACAGAGAGATACATTTTGTCCACTAAAGGCTAGTCTAAATATGGCGGGGTTAACCGCTGCAAAAATCCAGCAGCAGATTTTTGAACATGTAAATGGATGGCAACTGCATGAAATAAAAAAGGACTTTCACGTATTCACTGAGTTCTGTGTTATGAGATACAGAAGTGTGAAGCATATTACACTTTACGTCATCATAAAAATTAAAAAATGCCTTGGCTTTGCCGCTTCAAATCTGAACGCGCCTTAAGCCCAGTGTAGATGAAAATGATTGCTTACCGTGCCTCTTCTTGATCCCTGTATTTCAAGAATGCAGTCAAGACTTTTTGCTAGGAAACAACAATAAGAAAAAAAAAAATACTATGAAAACCAAAAATAATATAGTACCGGTACATTTGTACGGCTGCTTCACATTTGAACAGAAATTTTGGCAAGTGTAAAATTATAAATTAGAAATTTTGTGTATCTAGCTTATATTTTTCTTGTCAGGTGGAAAATCATGAATAATTGCATTAATCTGGTTAGTCTTTTTATAACAGGTGCCTGAACAAGTAAGGGTATAGATAGTACCGGTATAGGTTTATGTTACATTGAAGGGTCCATACATGTATGTCACAGTTTCGTGTGCTTTATTGTGGATATGCCCACATGAATTTATTACTAATAATCTTGAACTACTAGCAACTACAATGTGAACTGTAAGTTATAAAACCAATTAGATTTGCTTTAAATCACTCAATTTAACAAAAAGAAAATATCATCATCAGCTAACATTTGGAAAAGACTGGAAAAAAAATGGCACTGCAGGCAGGAAGGTCTGATAATAATGGAAACACAGGATAATCCTATAACATAGAGAGGATGTCTGGTTGACCTGCATGCAAGATCAGGGATCCGTTTCACAAAGCCTTTTTTTATTGACAAATGACAAAAATCAATGACACATTTGCTCATAACCAATCAGAAGCAAGGATTTCAGTAGCTTATAACAAACGTCATTTGTCACTGATATCAAGTTTTGTGAAACGCCCCCCCCCCCCCCCAGGATGCGAGGACACATTGACAGGGGATCGACCAATGGGCAGACATGGTTTCAGCTTACCAGTTTCACAGCAGCAGTATCCTGTATAAACTGAGATCCATGGCCCGGCCTTCCAACACAGGTGACTTCAACCCCTGCCAAAAAAACAAAAAAATATATATATATATATATATAAATAAATAAATAAATAAACAAACCACAAATGTCATAGCAAACCATAGATGGCAAATTGGGAACGGTAATTACTAAATTGAGGCAACACTTGCATGTTTTCTTCTTTCATTGCTACATTTCTCTAGTAAAAAAAGTCATGAAATTGAAAAGAACTTTCATGCCATGAACAATGTAGAAAAGTTTAAAGATTGTTAATCTTGTGATTAGTAATGATTTAGAACTTTTTAGTATGGTACCATGCAATATACCGGTAAGGATCTTTATTACACCTAGCACCAACAAGTAAAATGCAATATGGTAAAGCAAGAAAAGTTCAGAAGAGGCAGAATCTTTGTTCATTATTCTCAGGCATCTGGACCAGTATACAATTCAATTTTTATGTCAGTTTTATATGAGTATTGTACTCAGTTTTTGGCTTAGATTAAATAATAAATAATAATAATGATATGTCTTGTTTACCCAGGGTTTTGCTTAACTAAAGATAAAAATACTTAACTTTATCCCGGGATCAAACACTACATTCATATACATACATACAACCATACATACATACATACACCCATCCATATATATTATCATGTTTGAGTTGTATGAACTCAAACACATACAACTACTTACACCAAATGGCCCGTTCTCCATGATAAAGACTGAACTTTTCTGTCGGGTTGGCAAGTCCTGATAATTTCAGAATGATTTTGAAATAAGAAATTAGAATAAGAAAGGAAGTTAGGAAGAAAGGAAGTTAGGAAGAAAATTAGGTAGCAACACCACATATACACCCACAAATGTATGAACTGTATCATTAAGTGGTTGGAATATAGTGAGAGTTTTTTTCTTGTTAGACCAATTCTACTCACTCCATGTTGCTCTTTCTCCATGGTAGAGTGAAAATTGCTCAGTTGGATTGGCTAGCCCTAAATTGAACCAAAAACAACAACAAGTCGTACTTCTACTTTCAAGCTCATGATTGAGATGTTTACAATGTTTAAATAGACAAATCCCATTTCAATGACTTTCCAGGTGCAATATAGCAATACTAGTTCATCATATTAACATGTTAAAGAAAAAAACTAGATGGAACTTTGACTGCGCGCAGTTGAAAATGATGCCTCCGCCATAGAGCCATTTTACAAACCAAAACAGAAGCAATTTTTAAAATTAAATTTTGATTGTAGTCCATTAACAGGTTCTCAGAATATCAAGACTACAAGCTATTTTTCATATACATGTACATGTATGACCATTTGATCTTTGACCTCATGACCCTAAAATCTAATCAGTTCATTGGCTCTGCAAGATACATACATATCTTGAGGTTGATGATAATCCGTTAATAGGTTCTAATGAAAATGCGATCACAAGCTATTTTTTGCATACAGAATGAGACCCATGACCTTTGAACTTTGACCTCATGACTCCCAAATTAGATCAGTTCATTGGCTCAGCAAGATACATACATGTCATGAGTCTGATGATAATCCGTCAATAGGTTCTGATGATAATGTGATCAAGAGCTATTTTTGCATACATTATGAACCCTGTGACCTTTGACCTCGTGGCCCCAAAATCTAACAAGTTCATTGGCTCTGCAAGATACATACATGACCCACGTTTAGCTGGAATCCATCGATCGGTTTTTGAGATAACGCAATCACAAGAAAGGGACGGACGTATGGACGGACAGACGGACAGACAACCCAAAAACATAATGCCTCCTAATATAACATATTCATCCTCAAAGATTTTAGTTTTAAATAGTCGATATACATATTTCTCTATCCTTACTGTCCACCTTAGAAAGACTAGAGATAAATTGAATCAAACACATCACAAACAGTTATATGAGGATACTTTAAAATGTTAAAAAGAGCAAATTCTACCCATACAAATTTCCTCACGTATCTTTTTCCTGTGTCCTTATCTTGTTTACATTTTGAATCGAATCTGATTGGGAGTAAACATGCATTTATGAGTATTTTATAGAAAATAGAGATATTTGGTATGCAAATAAGTTGTAAAAACATTTCATGCTATACCTTCGTCAAGCCCAAATCCAACATTGAGGTCCTTGAACTCTTGTGTCTTTGTGAATTCACCCATTCCAAGGTTTCCACCAATCTCTTCATCTACAAAACAAACCAAACCCAAAAGACAAGGATATTAGAAGCATAGAACCTTAGTATAAGGGCTGAAAATGGAGATGGCAAGCTGCAAAGGTTTCTGCTGTAGCCACAAGATCCATGGCCCAAATTCAATTAAATATTTGAATTATGTCAGTATTTTATTTACCATCAAGTCTTGTTCAGATTACATCTGAATATTTTACTTGAGTAGGCCACCTTAAAGGTAAAAAATACTTACTGATGGCCATTGCGATATCACATGACCCATCAATAGTTAGGAGCAATATTAAAATGTGTTGTTGTATCACTTTTTGTGTGCAGATTTTAATCAACGCTATTACAACAAAAACGAGTGCTCAGGAAACAAAAATGTCACATATATCTGAAAGAAATACATATTTTTATATTCATTCAAGAACAATGTCAAAGTCCATGTACTTCATGTACCACAACTGATAAGATTGGGTTTATTATTGACCCTAAGACATTGGATTTTCCAAGCTAATTTCAATGACAGAGTGAGAGCTTGGATTGAAACAGATTTTCTCTAAAAAATGTACAGTACATTGTACTTCAATATAAAGTAATAATCATGATCATGAAAATTGGGGATCATAAAGAAAAATCTGTACTCAGAACATCTCCATGAAGCTTCATAATATACAAATGACTCATGCAAATAGTTCATTATATGATCCACCAGCATTGGAGTTGAGGCTGTGTGCATTCATTGTACGAAGCCTGATGGCTTTGTACGATTGGTGGCCTTAGATACGTACAGCCTCAATGTTTAATATACAAGTATCTTACCTGGCACAAATGTCATGTGTATTGTACGCATCAATCTCTTTCCAGCTTTCATCAGTTTACGGACAGCTTCAATGTACCTGAAGAGAAAGACATGAACTTTACACTACACTTTCAATTCAGTGGAAATTAAAGTAGAGTTGAATTCTGACCCTACCGATACATTATGAAAGAAACAGCCTGGAAGCTTTTTGGGAAAGGTTGATAATCATCATCATCATCATCATCATCATTTATCGAAGTCAGCATTTTTCCTCTTACGAGGGGTTACTGACTTTCGTGCCATGATGACACTCCCTCCCTCCACTTCTTGTTGTCTTGAGCATCCTTCTCATTTAGACCAAACCTACTGCTTTCTTTCTTCACCGTATCTTTCCAAGAAAGCTTTGGTCTTCCTTTCCCTCTAGTGCCATTCACTTCCATGCAGAACTAGGAATTTTTGTATACCGGTACTGCAATGTTTTGGAATTATCAAAATGATTATTATCAAACAAAGCAATGTTAGCAAATTTAACTCTCAATATTTCTTTATATTTTTGTGGCAAAGAATGGGGTTTAAAAAAAAAGTTTAACAAAAGCCTTAAAAATGCACTAATTCGTTACACTGATCTAGAAGGCATGATATTAAGTGAGCTGCCAATTTTGACATAACTATATTACATCTATGCTGAATAATAGGAATAAGAATAAGAAAAATGCCTGAAATTTTGAAATTCTATTTCTAAAGTGTTGCTTTGACTGAGCAGATGAATTCACAATCTAGGAATGTTTATCAAATAATGAGATTTGATCTTATAAAACATGTTTCAGGTATACCAAATATAGTTACATTAGAACTGAAGGAAAACTTACTGAATGCCAACACATTTCATGTCCTATGAGATAATAGAATAGAAACAGAGAGAGAATGAGAAAGAGAGGGAGAGAGAGAGAGAGAGAGGGGCCGAGTGAGAGAATGATAAAGAGAGAGAGAAAGAAAGAGAGGGGGTGGGAGAAAGACGCAGGGGAAAAATGTATAGTGAGAAAATCAAAGGAAAATTAAAATGAAACACAAGCATTAATTGATAAATTTTTGAATCATCTGCACCATGTATTGCCGATTAATATTTCATCTGTAATGGGACAAAACATTTATATAACAGTATGATGAGCTTCGATTTGGGGGCAAGACAACATAGATTATTGAAAAGATTAAGATTTTTTGTAGGTATAAAGTTGATGGATTCCCATGACAATATCCAACCAAATTTCTGCAGTATAGTTTGGCTAAACAAAGTCAACACAAAATCACTTTAACTTTTTTTGTGTGTGTGTATGTCCCGGGTAAAAGGTCCCCCTGTTTCACAACTGTATTTCCTATTGTATACCAAAGGCTTCAAGATTATGTTAATGTTACAAGTGTATAACTTATCTATGAAGATGTTGAAATAGCTGTCATGTAGCTAATCAGGACCAGAAATTAGTAAATATGCAAAGCTTTTGTATAGCACAAAGCAATTTTTTTGCTAATTGTTTCCATTATTTTGTGTCCACTGGCATATGTGGCAAACAAGCGATTGTGCAAATTAGCACTTTGGGCAAACAAATAATCTAGAAACTTAGATCTCACCTGGGATCCTCTGGCAACGATGTCTCCATTCTCCATTTTCTTTGCTTCAAATGGGTCAGAATCCCAGTGTTCCTATTAAACATCAAATGAGAAAAAACAAACACAAAATAAAAAATGCTTTTAAGTATGAAAGCCAGTTGATATGCATTTTCATTTATCAACTGGAGCTGGCAAATTTACTTTCAAAAGGTCAAAACTTTGCAATTTATGGGGGCACGTAATAGCACAGATTTCTGAAAAAATATATCTGGCTAATTGACCTATTAATCAACATTTGTCGTTTCTCTAGCTAGGGCTTTATAAATGGGGAAGGCATACTGTATGCATCTGAGTGACTATGTAATCTGGTGCATGAATGCTCTGAATTGATAGATCCAAGTGTTTTTTATGTGCCATTTCATTTTAAGATGTTATCTTTAAAACATATGACATATAAAATCATCCCATCCAAACAAATCTTCCCTTTACTTTAATAAAAATAAAAATAGCTCCTGAACATAAACAAGTAATCAAATTTGTGGACCAAACCCCAACACCAAAATACAAAGCCAGACAGTCCCATTAACACATTTAAACAGAGAGTCCAGACAGTCTGCTAAACTTACTGGAAAGACTGGTACAACATCAATGTGGGAGTTAAGGACAATGCTTTTGAGGTGTGGATGTGTCCCTTCCCATGTAATGACAACCACTGTCTTGCCAGGATGAACCTGTAAAATAAAGGCAAAAGATTGACAAATATTATCAATATAATATATGAAAGTTCCTAAAGCCTTCTGAGCTATCATTTTGATTATGCAGCTTAGTATAGATTAGAATTCTAAATACTTTCTAATATTTCAATATTATCAATATTATTATTATTATTAGTAGTATCATCATTATTTTCATTATCATTATAATTATCATTAGTATTATTATTATTTTCACTTTCATATAGCTATGTAGGAATAAATGTTGTGGATAAAAGCTCTCAGGCGAAAAGAGAAGAGATGAAATGTGGCGCTCGACGACGAAACAGTGGGTCGTTCGATGTCGGAGGCGAAGAGTAGAAATGCGAAGCAGTGAGTCACTCGAGTCGGATGAGCCGAACTTTGATTGATGTGAAGTTCATCAGAGCTGCGGTGAATCGAACTCGTTGATGAACTGTTCAGACGAGCTATGTGAGTCGTGCTCGTATGGGGTGAAGAAATCTACCGGAGCAAAGATACTGGCAGCTCCCAGCGGAGAATCAAGCGCCATGTCGGGTTCTGATTATAACTGTTCCACTGGGAGACTGCAGCCCGATGAACACGGCAGAGAAAGAGTAGACGTGCCGTAGAAGAAACGAAAGGCACAGAAGAATAAAGCCTTGAGAGGAAATCATGGAGACGTCTTGACTCGACCGAGGTGAAAGCGGGAGTGAAGAAAAACCTTGTGGCGTTGAAAATACGCGGGTGAAGGGTGCGCAGAACCGCGGTGCTCGATTGAAGGAATGAACACACGTGGTCCGAATAATGAATATAAATAAGAAGCGTGATGGAAAAATACAGGAGACATGAATGTACAATAAAAGTAGGGCGAATGTAAGAGCCGCTACAGCTACATACAATGTACAAAAACGAAATGAATTAAAGATAAAGTTGAGTTCTGGTCAATGCGATTGCATTGTGAAAGAAACGGTGTGGAATCGATCAGAAAAGGTTGATCATCTAGTATATAAGCATTGGTGTGTACTGCAAGGTTCTGGAAACATCAAAATGATACGAAATTGACACAGTCTTGGTAAAGTTACAAGCACTGTACACAGAAATATGTATATGGGACCACAAGAACATGTGGTATAAAAACCTGTCCCGATTTTTGCGCTGTTACACGTCATATTTAGAATATAAAGGCATTTGAAGAGCCATACTTTTCAGGGAACATGTTTTATCTGATGTTCTTCCATACTTGCATAATAACAATAACGCTCAATAATTATTTTTCACTTCTTCCCAGAACTCAATTACCTTCTCTTTCAAAAAAGCCTACAAAAAGTTATTTCACTGACAGTAATGGAATGAATTACTTCAAGATAAACGAGAAAGAAAAGAGGCTCTTGTTGTTTTATAAGTAAAAAAGATCAATTGATTACTTTGAAGAAGAAAAAAAATCAATTTCCATAGCAAAAGTACAACTTCTACATGCAGGCTAAAAAAAAAGGTTAACAAAAAGGTAACAAAAATAAACCCCAAAAATAAAAAAAATAAAAAAGTTGCGAACCTCTATAAGCCGCACTGGTAGACCAAGTTCATCTCCCATTCGCTTCAGGAAAGCATTAGCACCAGCTGTGGAAGGGTAAGAGATAAAAGTCAATTATTTTCAAGCTAATAAGATTTAATAATGAAGGCTTGCAAGAGTCACATGACTACATTAAGAAAAAAGATTTCCAGCTTGAGCATTGCAAGCTAGCTTCATGTGAATGAAATAAACATGGATGTGTAAATAATATGAATCACTGTTTGTATCTATAGAGAGGAGCCGTAAGTGCTGCTCAAGTTCAATGATTATTAAGGAAAAACTGTGATAACGTCATTATGAATATGAGCTTGTAGCTCCAGACAGTTTTTCCTTCATAATTCTTTTGCCTAAAGCGTAGACTAGAAGAGATGAAATTTAGATGACGTCATGCGCAGCGAGAGTTTAAGATGGTAACCGTTTAAAATACGGCTGCAAGATTTTCAACATGGATGTCGATTGTGACCCATAATTTCCTGGAAATGGACCATTAAACGGATTTATTTAGTAACGTTGGTAAGTGGAACCGATGTATTATAGCCTAGAGTAAAGTACCCGGTAATCGGTCAGCTCCGGTTTTCGGCCAACTGGTTGGATACATGGTAAAATCACTTTAAAATACATCGCATAATAGCATAACACATATCCCACACATACCATACCATGCCAGTGTCACTGAAGAACCACATTTGCAATGAAAAATATATCTTAAAATATCACATTTTAGCGATGTAATCGGCGGTCCCGCTACCCAAATCTGAAAAATCGAGTTTCTTACGCGTGTATGTAAGAAATATGGGTACCATAAAATGAGCTTTATTTCAAGTATTTTTCAGATATAGAGCCCGATTTTGTGCTGGTCGCAAGCTCAAAAGTATCTCATCGCATGTATTAAATCAATGCAGCCGCACACCGCGACGCACACACGATATGTCCGTCTAATTCAGATTCCAACTTCCGATCACCGCTGTGCCTGTATTCGGCCAGGCGAGCACCCGGGAGCTCCGGCGTGGGATACCTGCTCCGCCCGCTTGTGCTATACATCAGCGCAGAAACGCACGCGCGCGCGAGCGCTTCCTATTGACTTTGTACATGCGGCCGTAAACTGAAACGCTCGGCCGATAACCGGCTCCAAAACAGTGAAAATTGAAATGAATATTGTCATGGCAATTCGTGATTTTTTTTGGGATTCTTTTTTTGTTTAAATAATAATAATATTTGCTTCATGATTTGAACAAGAAATGATAATAAATAGGAAGTAAAGAGTCCAATAAATAGGATTTTGTCTTAAGTGGCCGAAAACCGGGTACTTTACTCTAGGCCTAGTTTTCAAATTATAATAAATCGGATATGCATCTGGTAAACATGGTAAAATATCAAAATTAGGCATTAGTTTGGCTAAGTTTGGTGTAAAGAAACGTTACACCGAACGTGAACACTTACGCCTATGGTCGGCTTCTGGCTCTAAAGAGAGGAGCCGACCCTACCCAAATGGGAGGCTAATTAAGGCACGAAAGAGACAGAAAATTCAGGCTAGTAATACTAACATTTCTATTTCACCACCTCTCTTCCAAATCGTTTGACCTTTTTATGCTACTGGCTAGTGCCGTTGTTTTCAAGAGGTGTAACAATATGTCGTTTGATCTCAAAGAAACCCATGTGTAAGGATCAAGTTAGATCTATAGGAAACCAAATTTAATTTTTTATTTTAAGGAGTAAAATGAGGCTGCGATTTGCCGAGATCGGATGAACGATTTGGGCATGCACTAAATGTAAGCTAAAGGTCTAGACCTACATGGGATGGGATGGATCTGTATGGGTTGCATATTGCGCTGCCAGAGTCGGGCTAGGACTAACTTCACTAAGCCGGTGTCCTTCCGGACTGGAGCCTCATCATGCAGAGCAAAGAGATACCAGCATATCGAGCATGCACTGCACTGTCCGCGGATCCCCGACTGAGCTGAGCTGTAGGCCTATGTACCGTACCGAAAGTGGTTTTTTAAAAAGCCTGCACAGGTTTTACGATCATTTAAGTCAAATTATCTTACCATAATCAGGATTTGGCTCGACCGTCTTGAATCTTAGATACTCTCTGAAGTTAGTGACAGCTTGATTTTCTTGCATTTTCGATCGTTTAGCTGCTGCAGCCATTTTAAAAGTGAAATCTTATAAAACAGTGCAGAGAATTGAAGTCAAGGGCTAGCATGTGTACAAATGGTTTTATGGATAGCCATGTGTACCTCGATTTCGTGGGAACTACAATAATTTCACAATATTCCCATCATACTTTGCTTACTTACTTTACTTGTCTCAGTGTGTGAAATAATACAGGTTTGATAGTCTTTTGAGCTCCCATTTTATATTGATTATCACGTTAGTAATGAAATATAAAGTATTCGTTGAAAAGGAGTTTTGAAAACAGATTAATATGTAATTCAGCTTTCCATAAATCAAAGGGGTGTGTCATTCCGTCACATTCTCGCGAGGTCAGTGAGGTAAAATTGTGATCCCTGGGTTTCCTCCAAACAATCCCCCCCCCCCCCCTTATCAACATGCTCCTCCCCTTTGAGTGAGTTTCCTTTCCTCGTTCAGGGTGTATACTGAAAATAGCAATGATAGGCTCAAACGATGTAGTTTAGCTGATAGCCTTGTTTATTTGTTTTTCCATGTTCCTGTTTGTCGATCTGCTGCCATTCATCTGAGCAAACTATGATAAAGAATACAACTCCCCTGTACACTTCTTGTTTTTAGCAAAATTTCCTCCGCCCCCACCCCCTCCTCCTCTCTCTCTCTGCTCTTTTCATTCTTACCTTCATTTGTTTTATCACTTGCCTTTTCTGGGTTTTTTCACATATTTAAATGTCTTTGTGTATTCTTTAATAAGTGATGCAGATCAATTTTTCAGGAAATAGTTCATGGAAACTATTTATGATTCTCCCAAATAAGCAAATTAACAAATCAATAACATTTGAATGTTCACTAAGACGTTGCCATCCCATTATACTTATATATAGTCTCGTCTTATCAGATTATTGTATAGTTATTCCACGTCAAATCGTCATGGAACAATGTAAGCATGTAGAGCATCTACAAGTTATTGCTTGATTGGACAAAACCTCCAACAGGTATACTATTTTGTCAAGGACATGTTTTGGTTGGAAAGCAAGAAGTATGGAAAAATTTACTTTCAAGTGCTCTTTTTCTTGAGATGATAGACCAGAACCCACCTTCTTTTTTTTCCTTCTTTCTCTCTCTTACACTCACACACACACACACACGCACTCTCTCTCTCTCTCTCTCTCTCCCCCTCTCTCTATCTATAATTCTCTTTCACTCTTTTTCTCACACTCACTCTCATACTCTGAATGCAATAGTGATATTTTTTTCTTTGTTTTGTTCGCTTATATTTTTCAAACACAGCTATTTTGTGCTTATTTATGCAATGGGGTAACAAATTTTATAGTCATTGAAATACTTGGGTACAGGAGTAGTATTCAAGTATAACTGAACTGCACTCTTTGATTATGATATAATATTTATTCAGTTTCTTTATTGAAAATAGTCAAACAAAGTTCAGTATTGCCATTACAAAGGACGTATTTTATTATATACTGAATACATGTACTCCATAATAATTACTTTTCTCCATATTCCTTTATATATGGCCTTTCTCATATACAACATAACTAATATATGATTTAAATTGTCTGAGGTTTCATGGACAATTTCAAAACATATCATTACCACTAAACAGGTACATTGTATACAAAGTCATAACATTGGATCATGATTTTTTTTAAAACAATCTCCCATGAATTTTGTATGAAACTACGGTACCATAATCTGATATAATTTTGACATATATCTTATAGTGGGTGATCAGTAAATCAATCAGAACTTCCAAGTATTTCGTGGGTGTTTGGCAATCTAAACCATGTCAAGACCACAATTTGAATGACATAATAGAATGCATGATGATCACAATGAAATATAATTAATCAAGTAGCACACATGATCCATCGTTTGCTTCTTGAAGCAAATCACAAAATCAAAATGGGATGAGAATTATTCCCTCAACCTGTACATAATTTCTTTATGGAACTGTACATTAGGTATCCTCCAAAATCACCTTGCTCCATACATGTGATGTGATTTTCTGTTCAATAGTCATATCAGTAGACAAAACATCCAATGTATAAACAGATCCTGATTTGAGTCTACATTACCCCTACCCTGACTCTTATCGCCATGACAATGGAATAGCGTCAAGATATCGGACGAATCATTCTGAATACTTTGATCTCATCAGAATGGCAATATGATGGCATCTGACTTTAGATAATTATTTATCAAAAAACCATGATCCATCCATGGTTGTCAGAAGCCAGTTTTTCAAATCCATCACACGTCAAAGTTTGTGGACAACCAATAGAAACAGGTGTTTAAATTGTTTTAATGAGATGTCCATGAACTTTAGACTTACAACGGTTTCTAGAAACTGGCCACAAGCCCAGAGCAGAGAATTGAGATGACATTTGCAAGAATCAATCATTCTTCTTGTGACCGATACCCTGGTCGTCGTTAATCGCCATGCCAATGGGGTAGCTTTTGCATGTCAAATGAATTATTCTCCTTTAAAATTTGGCTTCCTTTTCTCCTTGAATGCCATCAAGCCTTCCATACGATCTTTGGTTGGAATCACCTGCAAGAGTTAAAATGGCAAATTAAGCAAACTATATGTACAAATTACCAAGGTAACATCGGCTGTAATAAACATTTCATAGCTCATTATTTGTGTTCATTGATTTTTTTACAGCAAGGAATTGTACAATGAAAACAAATCATATCATCAAATCATCACATCATACCCCAGAATGGTAGGCCATTTTGTAATGTTATACAATTTAATGCATACGTCTTTTTGAAGTGCTTCATTATGAATCCTTTCAATCACTTGTTACCAATAATTGTATATAAATAAAAAACAAATTTCATACATTATCTGATGTTAGGTGGACAAGCCAAAATGTTTGTCCAACCTAGCAACAACTAATGTTTGCAATTTTAATTCTGACTATCGGGATACAATAATATATAACAGGTGAATGTAAAAGCTAATACATTTTGAAAAAGGTCTATTGATGTAGCACTTTCCAATGACAAATAAACCACTCAAAGCAGCTACTACCCCAGTCAATATGTGAAGCAACAACTGGATCTAAAACAATTGTTTGTGCTAGTCTTTCATAGACAAGTCAACCTATTCAGGTAGTTGCTATTAAATCCAAATGTGTCGACACCAATCTGCTCAGAGGAAGTCCTTGCGAAATTTTCGGCGCGATTTTTCACATTTTAAAACACCGGCCCCTTGAAAAAATCTTGCGTACGACCTCCCTCGAAGCAGTTCCCCAAAGTTGACAGCCCTGGTTATTGTTACTAGGATTAGCCTATGTTATCAATGTAAAGTGTACTACAAATTCGCTAATAGCTAAGGAAACTTAAGCTCTGTACTCCCTAAAATTCGTACATACCATGGTTTTACATGCCATTTTCTGGGAAATTGTCAATAGTTCTGGCTACACATACCAACAATTTATGAAGGCAAGATTCCAATCAACAAAAAATAATCAAATTCTCAACAACAAAAAGTCCTTCCAAGAACTGCCTACAAATTGCAATTACAACTTTTAAATAACTTTTTTTACAAGAAATTAGATGTGAAGGGAATATATTTTTATTTGGAAAATATTGAAAGTGATTATAGAACTCAAAAAATGTTGCAAGATGATTTCATTATTACCTGAGCATAGTATGCCTCTTCAAATGCAAGTCCAGATGCCAAATCCACCTGTAGATTACAATCAATGAAGAGATAAGATACAACACAATGAATGCAACCTGCATCTCTAATATGCCTCCGTGCATATCTACCGGTATGTTCATTGATGAATGATCCTGTGACCTTTTACATCTGACCTCATGAACCCAAACTCTTTTCATTTATCTGTTCTTGCTAGAAGTAGGCCTGTAACGATCATTGGATCGGGGGCCGATCTTGAGCCGATCAGGTGAGATCGGATAATAATTTCTGATCGTTGATCAATAAAAATGATCGGGGAAAAAAAATTGGTTGATTTTTTGTTGTTTTTGGTTCAAGAAAAGAAGCAAAACATACGGGCCGCCATCTTGGATTATAATCCAAGATGGCGGCCCACATGTTTTGCCTCTTCTCTTAGATCAATATTATTGATTTCAAAGTCATGAAAGGCACTAAATATCAACAAACATGGTCTACAACAACATTAAATGACAAAATAATCCCAGCTATGCATTTTTTTAATTTGATAGCCCAAGACTTAAAAAATTTCGGCATTAAAAAAAAAGAAAAAAAAAAAGATAATTTTTGCCGATACCGATCACAGGTGCGAGGGTGTCGCTCCGATTTTCCGATTCTAATCAAAGCCCCAACTTACAGGGTTAGCTAGAAGATACCTGAGCGAAGTTTGATTAACACTGGTTCAATGTTAGCTAAGTTATCACAGAACATATTGAGTTATTTGGGGGGATGTACACTTTTATGACCCTGTAAATTTTTAATTTGTTACCCCTTACACCAAAATGTAATCAGTTCATCCTTGCATGCTCATACATACATGAGCCAAGTTTGGTTTGAATTGCTTTTCAAATTATTGCAGTATGTAACAAAATATTTTCTGATACTTAACAGTTTTAAAGACTCTGTGACCTTTGACCTCTTACACACAAAGTCTTATTACTTCATTCCTGCATGCTCATAGATACTTCATCTAAGTTTGGTTTGAATTGCTTTCATGCTTTTCAAGCTATCACAGTTACAAGATATTCATTTGGTAATGTTTAAAAGTGGGACAGATGGACCGACGGACGGACGGACGGACGGACAACCTGAAAACATGATGCCTTTCAAGGTGGAGGCATATATATACAAATTATTAAGATGTACCTGTATGTACAATGTATATCATGATGCTTCCTAATCCTTAATTAATTAAAAAAATATATAACGAAAGTATTTTGACAATGATCCAAAATCTAAATATATCTCAAAAGTGTCGTTACCTTTAATTAAAACATCCAAAACTATGTTGAATAATGAAGCCATTACTTACCTCAGAACCCTTGTCTACTGCTTTCTTGACCATTCTTAGAGCAATGGGACCCTGGACAGATAAAACAATTAATATTCTTTTATTTATTTGTATACCGGTAACCATTTTTTGTTGTTGTTGAAAATATGAAACATAGCTTTACAACAGAGACAAACTGAAAATGTTTGTCTTGCACTCATTAAAGTAAAACCCTAGAAAGAAAGAATTTGTTAGGGGTGATGGGGGAAACTAGTTTATTCTATTTTTATATACCTTTCTTTAGAAATCTAGCCATCTGATTGGTCGAAATTGAAGTCGTGATTTAGCCATTCTCATAAAGAAACGAACAATGCCAGTAGCGGTTAACAGTTCATGAGTGAGATTCCCCAAAGATTCAGGGTACCGGGAAAATAGTAAAATTTTGATGAGATCCCCATTGGTTTACGTGTTAAAACTTACTTTGTGCAAGCGCAAATACCAAACATTGCTTGTTGTCTGCGATTCCCAAATGATTGTAATATTCAGTCATCTTTCCAGTGAAGATTAACTCACAGTGTCTCAGATTTTCTATGATGTTTTAACCAATCTTTACTCAAGAAAAGGATAGGGTAAGAATTCTTGGTAGATTTTTGAGTCAATTCGGTATATAAAAGATATATCGACTCCTTTGAAATTGGATGCCTGGCTGTTTCTATACTGGCTCTCGGCCACCGAGGATGCAACGTCCCCTTGAGCCTAGAAAAACAGCCAGGCCTCTCATAGCAGTCGATATATCTATTATGGAATTACAAAAGAAATTTTCGTTCTACTTCATATTTGGTCCGAACCGTGCTGAAGAAAGGCTACTAAACCAATAAAATCACACGATATATAGTAAAATCTTAGATGTGGGTGATAACATACATGGCACAACAGATTGGACTTGTCCAACTACAGCCTGGTACTGAGACTAATGTCCCATTATTTCTGAGGGATGTAAGCTGGGAGATACGAGTTGGTCTGGCAATAATGCCCACGGTATGGTCAGCTCTCTGTCTTCACCTAAAAACTGACTCTTATCAGACCGCCTTTCTGATGGTGATGTCAAAGGTCGGTCCCAGGCATTAATAATCACATCTGGTTGATGTCATATCAATAGTGATCTGTCAGTTTATGACAGGTTTAGTGACCCAATCAAAATTTTATATCAAGTGTCTCTCCAAGTTCCTCGGTCTTGAGCCATCCGTTTCAGCATTTCATACCCTGTTGCTCCACATTCTGTGATTACATCGTCTAGAAAGCCTTTACGAGATCTTCCTCTCTTCTTCCCCTCTTCTTCTTTCCATGAATACGACCTTCTATGACTCTGTAAAAAAAAAACTTTTGCACACGCTCATCCACTAAACACTAACCTGAGTTGCAATCTCTCTAGCAAGCTCCAAGGCTCGCTTGTACGCTGCTTCCTGGCTATCGTCTTGCTCAACGCAGTGGTTGACCAGTCCGATGCGTGCTGCCTCCTCACCGTCTAGAACTCTCCCAGTGAACATGAGTTCCTTGGCAATGGATGGGCCCACTAGCCGGGGTAACCTCTGAGTTCCACCTGGATGAAAGGTACAGAAGAATTTGCAAAGTGCTAAAATACTTAATAATAACAATAATCCATTCCTGTATAGCGCATAACACATTAAAAAATAATGTCCCTATGCACTTCAAGAGGGCTTTGGAAATTTTTAACCCAAGCTTCACCTGGGTGGAGTGTGGCAATATAGATTAATGTCTTGCCAAAGAAAGTTAATGTTGTGACAGGGATTTTAACCAGTACCTTGTGGTTAACAGTCCAGAGACTTATCCACTGGACCACAATGCCTCTACTTGCTATAACAAGGTAATGAAACTGGTCCAAGCTTAACTAAGGGAAGCTCCAACACCGGCGCCACAGGCGTCGGAGCTTCAGGTTTACTCTCGTGGGGGCTCGAAATCGCTGAATATGCACGACTCGAACAAACAGAGCGGTCCCTTGGCCCTTCGCAACCTCGTGCATATTCAGCGATTTTGAGCGTTCGATAGCATGAATATTCATATTTTCTGCGCCTCTGCCGTGCATCCGTACCTTCTCTTCGCCATATTGAATCGACGCTGAAACATGGAAGAATCGTTGGTGTAGGAGGCAGAATAACCCTTTTTCGAGGACTTCTTCAAATTATAATTTAAAGTTGTCATCCATATGCTCAGAGGAGTCGAGCAACCTATGAAGACAAAATTGTAAGTATACTCCCTTTGCAGATTTAACGATAATATCCCCCAATCGGCTGTTTTACTAGCCCCCACGAGAGTAAACCTGAAGCTCCGACGCCTGCGGCGCCGGTGTTGGAGCTTCCAGGAGTTAGTCCAAGCTAAGCTCTTTATATTCTTTCCAAAAAATTTACCCTCACAAGATACTTGATACAACAATGTAATTTTCATGGTCCAATTGTCCCTGTTACGAGTCTCCACTGTACTGTAAAACCTGCAACTTTTATGACATGAATCTTTCATGAAATATTAACGCTTGCCATTTTCACATCAAGAATCTTTCACAAACTGCAAGAATGCAGTGTTTCAGTGATGATTCAATTGAGTAATGAAGTGTGTCAAAATCTCCAGATGTCGGAAACGGCATGCTTTTAATAGGGCATACAGTGGCATAGCTGTGAGAGGATGGGAAGGGCTGTTTTTCTTTTATCCCGTCTACAGTTTAACAAACCTACCTCCACCTGGGATGATGGCAAGTTTGGCTTCGACTAGACCCATCTTTGCAGACGAAGCTGAAAAAGATTAAAATCAAGAAAGACAACAGTTACTAGAATAAATTTCATTTTAACAAAATGACAATTTCCGCTTATTGATATTGTGCACTTCATACTAGTATTCAGAAAAGGCTGTGTTGGTTGGTCCTATTAAATCATAAAATGCTTCAAGTGTCATAAACTAATTGTAAATAGGAGATGGTGTAAGCATGTCACTGACGTTTTCAATAAATGTGTACTTTCATTGAGTTTACTATTCTTTTTCATTTATTTTTCTTTCTTCTTCCTTTTTCTCTCAGTTTGTTTTTTAAAGGAGCTCTATAATATTAGCATTTTCTATTAACTTTAATGAGCTGAATGAAATAGTAAAGTATTCATGTAAGTAATGTAAAATAATGGACCTAAAAATAGAGGACCTAGCCTTGACATACATGTACACAGCCCCAAAGTTTATTATTTTTTATATACCAGTATTCATATAAAGGATGCATACCGGTACATGTATTTTAAATTTGTGTGCCATCTTCCATTTTCCATTCAAAAAGCATCAAGCATATTAGCTAATTTATGATAAGGAAAGAATATAGACTGCCTTGAATTGTTTACATATATATATATATATATATATAGTACATTTATCATACAAACATCATCTTATCCACGGCAAACATGATTAATCTTTTTTCTGATTGATACAAAATGCATGATCATGTTTCAATAATTAATGAGGAAGGAAGTGAAAGATTTTGAACATTGAACAGTTCCCAAAGTCCATGTACCTCTTTTTAAAACTGTCAAGTCTTGATTTTACAAACCACAGTATTAACAAAAATATCAATCATTAATGAATGAAAGATAGAGTATCTTAGTCCAGGGCACAGACTAATAATCAGAAGTTCAGCATGATAAGAAAGGGATCATTATAAGATACAGTGGGAGTACAACTCAAAATATATATGAACTATTCCCAATGGAGCACATGCAAACCTGAAAGTTGATCATTTCAACTTTTAATTCTACAAATCATGATCATGTGATTAACAGTGACTTCATGTCATCAACTGCATGTTGTAGTGACTAATTCAATAAATGGCAAAGCATACTGGGTAGATATTGGGCAAACCTAACACCACAAATTAAAAAGAAAAAAAGGCAATATATCAACCAAGCACATGCAGGAACAGGAAAACAAGGGGGAAGATTAAGATAAAAACTCAAGTTGATAGGAAAGGCTGGAAAGCAGGCAACAGTCAACACAAATTTGAAGGAAAGCAAGGAATTAATATTTGTTATAATCCACCTCACCAGCAACTCTAAGGTCACATGACAGGGCCATCTCTAGGCCACCGCCCACGGCAACGCCATCCAGGGCCACTATGGTTGGCATTGGAAGGTCCCCAAAGGAAAGGATTGCCTGCCGTAATTTGGCAACAAAAGGCCCAACTTCTTCCTGGGTCATCTGTATTCTCTCCTTCAAATCGGCTCCTAAAATAAAGAAGGTGATGGGATAAATACTTGTAATGGTTTAGTGACTTAAAAATAACAAATGACCAAATGTTTTGTCATGGGGACACTTACAAGCAACTCTAATGTCACAACTGAGCGCCATCTCCATGCCACCCCCGACAGCGACCCCATCCAGAGCTACAATGGTGGGGCAGGGTAGGCTACCCAGATCAAGGATGAGTTGCCTTCCGCGACTGACGGCCGGACCCACCTCATCTTCAGTCATTGTGACACGCTCCTTCAAATCAGCACCTGGTCAGAGTGGCAGCAATTAAAGGGGCATGTAAAGTTGTGACCATACATCTTTGGTTATGGGAGCTCTCTCTCTCCCTTTTTTATATTGTAAAAGAGATATTCTTACAACATGTTCATGAATTTTATTTGTTTATCTTTTTTCTTCTTCTTTGTTCTATTTCCCTTTACTTTTGTTTTAGCTCTTTAAGTGTTTTTCCCCCTTTTTTTTTCAAGCTACTGCTTTCTGCTCCAAGTGAGCAGAAGTACATTCACATGAATTCCAAGCATCTGTTTGAAGAGTGGCATGATGGCTAGAGATCTTACAACTTCTTAAAATCAATTAGATAAAGTTACACAAATACACACTATTAGTATATGCATATTACTGCCTTTTGGAAGAACTTTATAAAACAAAATTGTTGGCAGGTACATATATGGTGCTCTCTACCACATGAAATAAGGCGGTTTTCCACATTTAAATTTAGTACATTAATTACATCAAATATTGCATTTATTGGAGTAAATGTACCGAAGTCTGAACAATATTATCTATACAAAACTACATCATGGTACTCAATTTCTCAGGAAGATTTGAGAAGAATTCAAAGACTTTAATAATTAAGTTTAAGTGCCAATATCAAATGAAATCCTCCCCCCCCCCTTACCCAGGTAACCAGGTTATGGGTTACTACCTTTTTTTTCCTTTGAATCCTACTTTTTAATTTGTAATAATAATCCAACTTCTACCCCCCCCCCTAATAAACAAAAACAACAACAACAACTAATAATATTAAATTAATTAATAAACAAATAATAATAATAAATAACTATTTTATCAAACTCACCTGCACAGAATATTCCAGGGGCCTCACTCCTTATAATGAGTACTCTCACATTATTATCGAACCTGACTTTGGCAACTGCATCTTCAAACTTTGAAGAAGAAAAAAAAAAGAGGTCAAAATAATTTCAATATATTTATTCAGATACCTGCTACACTTTTTCTGTTACATTTCTATGTTTTTCCCTGTCTGGTGATATCTTGCAAGCAAGATCATTCAAAGATCATTTCACTTCCCACAGCTTCCCAAACTTTGACAAAGAACACCTACAATATAAATTGCTTTTGAAATGTAGCATTCAGTGCTATACAAAATAACAATTAATACAAATGTGATTTTTGTAATAAATGAATAGAAAGAGCACTTAACGATGATGCAAGCATGTTAAACATGGAAATAAATGAATAGACACTTGTGATCATAACAAATAAGCTTTCAATATTGATCCTCTGAAGGACAACCTTGTCTATAGAAGGGAAAGTAAAGGGGACCAACCCCTCAACGATTTAAAGCAAAGTTAAAGATGGCAACTTATAAGCAGAAAGACTTGACCTTGCCAGAGGAAAGGTCTCTACAAAAACAAACAAATAACAAACACAAATATAATCAACACTTACCAGATTTAAAAGATTTCTGCTGATTGCATTTTTGTTCGCAGGTCTGTTCATTCCAAGTACAACAATTCCTTAAAAACAAAATGTAAGAGGACATGTCATTCTCTATCTGCACCCAGGAATGGACTGTGGTGGACTAGGGGTGGGGATTGAGGAGGTAGGGGGGGGGGGGTACACAAGCTTAAAAGAAAAATATTTAGCCTTCAAAGTTATTTTTTGTAACTTGAATTTAATGATTGTAATTAATTGAATGCAGTGTCATAGTTCGTACCTTCAATTGTAATGCGTTCAACTCCTACAACCTAGGCCTTTGACGTCAGATGAAATGATTTTTGTTGTTTTAAAGATCACACATAAACAAAATTGTTTGTATTTGTAAGAAAACTAATTCAGCCTAAATGCATGAATTCTGTTGGGTAAGAGTACATTTTTTTTTTGTCCCAATAATTTCTTAACGATTACGACTCAGTGGGGGTGGGGGGGGGGGGGGGGGGGTAAGGTAACTTTTTTGGGGTCATCCCTTTTCACCATAAAAAAAAATGTTGGGGGGTTCAACCCCCCGCTGCGTATGTACACGGCGATTTAGTTTAAGGGCCAATAAATAAGCTTAAGATACGCGCAGACTACATCTCATGCACTCTGCAGTGTAACCCGAACCCTATTTGATCATGATTCATGTTTACTTTTATACAATTATTATTAGATATAGACTAAGCCTAGACCGAATTTTTCTGTCTCTTTCGTTCGTTAGCCTCTGATTTGGGTAGGTCGGCTCTCTCTTTAGAGACAGAACAGCCCTATACGCTGTAGTGGCCGCGCGTTTGTACTAAGAAACGTTACACAAAACTTGGCCAAACTTAATCCCTAATTTTGATATTTTACCGGATGCGTATCCGATGCATTTCAAGTCCTAAATTAGCTAAATACTTAACTACTTCGGTTCCACTTACCAACTTGACTGGAATAATCCGTTTAATGGTCCATTTTTAGGAAATTATGGGTCAAGATCGACATCCATGAAGAAAATCTTGCAGCCGAGTCTCATTCTTTCTAGTCTACGCCGAAGGCAAAATGATTATAACGGAAAAACTGTGCACGAGCTACGAGTTCGTAATGACACGCACAGTTTTTCCGTTATAATCATTTTGCCTTCGGCGTAGACTAGAAAGAATGAGACTCGGCTGCAAGATTTTCTTCATGGATGTCGATCTTGACCCATAATTTCCTAAAAATGGACCATTAAACGGATTATTCCAGTCAAGTTGGTAAGTGGAACCGAAGTAGTTAAGTATTTAGCTAATTTAGGACTTGAAATGCATCGGATACGCATCCGGTAAAATATCAAAATTAGGGATTAAGTTTGGCCAAGTTTTGTGTAACGTTTCTTAGTACAAACGCGCGGCCACTACAGCGTATAGGGCTGTTCTGTCTCTAAAGAGAGAGCCGACCTACCCAAATCAGAGGCTAACGAACGAAAGAGACAGAAAAATTCGGTCTAGACTAAGCCTAGACGGCTAGACCTAGATCTATATCATTCTTATCTAAGCTATTTTTTTCAAATGTTTTTTTCTTCATCAATTTGGGTGGCTGTCGCAAAAGGAAGTCTTCTGATCGAAATAAACGCCTGCGGTGCCGGGCCGGTGTTAGATGTAGAGGAGCCAGATGTAATCTCGGTGGAGCAACCGTCGATATCAGACTCAGAGACTGAAGCTTTATATAATTCGGTCTGCCGTCGAAGCGCCTAAGTCGGTGCATATATTTGCATGCTTGCACCACCCACAACCACACCCACTCCCCACGACACACCCCCTGGCCCTCGACCCTATGAGGCGGACAGCTCACCAAGATCCACGGCTAAACTGCAGGGCCAGGGCAGGCCCGTGGTCGCGCCGCGGGTACCGGCTACAGTAGCGACGTATACCGAGTCACCAGGGTAGCCTAGCATCACGTCAAGAGAAAGCAAAAATAATCAAACTTACCTCCATCATCAAGGTAGCTGACTTTCAGGTCATCTGCAGGGGAGCTGAAATTTCGAGAGACAGGAACCAGCAACCGCCTGGTGTTTAAAATCTTTGAATTTAAACCAGTGAAACCACCGGCGATGCGGACTAACTTTGTCAGATGAGTCGCCATTTTTTCCTCTCTCCTGAGTCTAGTATCTATACCGGTATGTCTACCCCACGTGTGTACGGAAGCGGTTTGTACACAAAAGTACAGATTTTATGTTGACGTTTGGACTTGCGCGGCGTGATCTGAACGACCTGAATTAGAAAGCAGATCGATCTCCTTCTCTGAAGTTCAGGTATTGTTATCTATCCCATTTCGCTATATCCTAGGTAATTCTCCAGATTCTTCCCAAAGTAGAAAAAAGCATATATAATTATAAATATGTTACACCAATGGAAAACAACATTTTGTATCAATTATCGGTCTGTGGACCATGAAATCCCCTGAACAATGAAATCATGGAAACTGAAACTTGCTACCCATAACACTTGCATGTAATTCTTGAAATAATCTTTACTAGATAATGCAGATCGAATTAGCCATATAGGACTATAGATCTAGGGGGACATTAATTGAATGTTCAAAACTAGACGATTCTTGTTGAAATTAGGATTATAGACTAGATATAGATCTACTCTATACTATGTATAGTTAAATCTTTCAAGTAAAATGTTGGTAGTTTACCGATTTAAGTATTGCAGTTTAGCTAGGCTTGATGGGTATTACTGTGTACCCGTAATTATAATCAACGAGGATTTATATGTGACAGTATTTAATTTATGCATGCAAATTGCAATGCATATGAATAGCACGATATAGCTGATGAGATTTTTTGCGTGAATAATTATTCTTTTACTTTTGTTTTACCAGGTCGCTGCAGTATAATTTGAATGATGACGGCCGTTGATGACGTATCCCTTCCTTCGCTCACCTTTCAGCTGGAGCTGTTTCCAGAGACCTCAGGAACAATTGCATTGTTTGAAGATGTGATGAATGTCACTGACCTGAAGGCAATGTTGATCAACAAAGAGCTTGATGCTGTGATGCTGTCTCCAAAAATGGTGATTAGTAGCTCTTCTTCTTCTTCTTCTTCTTCCTCTTCTTATTTTCCTCCTTCTAATTCTAAGTCTTCTTCATCTCCTCCTTCTCATCCTCCTGCTTTTTCTCCTTCTTCTTCTCCTTCTTCTTCTCTAGCTTCTTCTTCTTCTTCTTCTTCTTCTTCTTCTTCTTCTTCTTCTTCTTCTTCTTCTTCTTCTTCTTCTTCCTCTTCTTCTTCTTCTTCTTCCTCTTCTTCTTCTTCTTCTTCCTCTTCTCCTTATTTTTCTTCTTCTCCATCTTTTCTTCTTTCTACTTCTTCTTCTTCTTTCTACTTCTTCTTCTTCTTTCTACTTCTTCTTCTTCTTCATCATCTTCTATTCTTCTATTTCTTCTCTTAAAACTCAAAGGGCTTTATGCAGCCTAAACACTGCAAGCCGTGTGAGAAAGACAATGTTGCAAAAATGAATTTCAGTACATCTGTCATCAACATTTTAGGCAAATATACTGTAGTATACTATGCTCTCTTTTTGGTTTTATAGGTGAGAAATAATAGGAAAGGGTCCAAAGAAACATAGAAAATCAAAAACAAACAACTTAGGAGCTAGTTTGAATGGTCATGACACATAGAGTCGGAAAATTAATAATAAATCAGTTTGGGTGGGGGGGGGGGGGAGATGTTAGATTATGCCAGATACAATTTGGCAAAATGGTACTTTATAAAGCCAGTGTCTAACTTTAGACAAGAGAAATAATGCTGTGAAAATTTGATGTATTGCGATCCATTTCATTGATAATGTATTATACTTTCTTCCCTAGTTGGTCAGCCCATTCCAGATAATGGTAGCAGTGAACAAGGCACTCCATGTCCATGCCACAGGCCATGCAATAACCAGGACGGTTAATTCCGAGATCATCTACAGTCTGTCTCCTTCCAGTAATGTAAGTTGTATTGTAATTCAGGAGCGTTTCTAGATGAATGATTTCCTCTTCTTCTTCTTCTTCTTCTTTTTTTTTTTGGGGGGGGGTGGGGGGAATGGGGGAGGTTGGAAGGTTCTTGCTGGTATTTTCTTCATATACATTGCTACATTCATATTCAATCATTTAGTTTTTGGGAGGGAGGGGCATTGAACTCCAAGCCCCCTCCCCCCCCCCCCCCCCCCCCCCAGGGACTGCTGGAACTAATTATAAAGGAATTTTTTGTATCAACCTATAACAAAATTGAGTACAGATTAAACAAAAATATTGTGAAAACTGCTTTTGATCAATATAATGTGAGCACATTGGTGATGTATTCTTTATAATCCATTTACAGAAGAAAACATTTGGGGCCTTTTTTTTTCCTTCATTTCTGGGGGCCTTTTAGGAGTTGAGGGGGCTCAATACCCATAGGCCCCATCAATTGTGTTGTCGTTGTTAAATAATGGCCTTGAAAGGGCTGCCTAAATATATGCATCCATAAAATAGTTATTGTGGCATTTTTGTTTTCATTGCTCCACTGCTTGTAAACTATACAGATCTTTAATATTGGCAATTTACCAACAGTAAATGCAAATTGACTCAAACTGAAACATGCAACTCAATCTCTCCATTGTTTACAGATCAGTGAATCCTTTAAGGTGTTTGCCATGGGATCTACTGACACATCGGTGGTAGTGATTGTTCTAGATGATCCTGATCAAACCAAGCTGAAGTCCATTGCTGCAAAGATTGAAGGGGTCTGTGTTCCTCTAGCTCAACTCTCTACACATACAGATGAAATCATGATCAAGAAGGTATTGCAATGTTACATGTACTAAGTATTTCTTTTCTTTTCTCATTGATATTGACACAACAGTAAAATTGTCCAAGTTGCCCACATAAAATACAATAATCATAATTAAGTCACATGTTTGCGATGGGATCTACTGACACATCGGTAGTGATTTTTTTTTTTTTTTTGGGGGGGGGGGGGAACGTTCCAAAAAATTGAATTGCTATTAATACTCTATTCATATTAAGATGTAAACTAGCAGAAATAACCATGTATATTTTTAATTTGATTAAGTTTGATTGAAATTACTTTAAAGAGATTTTGCAAGCATAACATCTCACTGTCACAATGTTTCTATTTTTTCTTCTCATTATTGTAGAAATACTCTATCAGTAAAGCAGAGCTTTCAGTAGGTTCTCTAGAAGATGCTGTGATTTGCAAAATGGCATCGAGTGATCTCTCCTGACCAGCCACATGATTTCCAATTTTTGGACAAGAATTTTCCACAATGAAAGACAGTTTGAAGGACAGCATGAAAGATTGCTTGTGCTGTTGCTATCTTAGCAACTACAGGAGACCTCTTTGACCAATAGCAACAATGTTGGTGGACTCTGCAAGTTGAGATCGCGATATACAGGATGAGAATATCGAATTAAGACGTGGATGCAACAAATATTCATGTTTTTATTTGAAAGCGTCAACAAGTATAAATGTATATTTGAGACTCTCTGGCTGTGGTACTTATTAGGGAGGTTTGAACTATATAGTCTTTGATATTATATTGTTCTTTATAGTCTCTGTAGATACACACATGTGATTGGTTTAGGTCACATTATGTGATCACTCTGGTAGTGATCACGAGCATTATTTTGCGTGGCTGAGAACTTGCTGATAGATGAAACACCTACTGCTAGTTCCTTTGGCAGTCTTTGTACAGCTTGGAGAGGAAATGTTGAATTATTGATATTTACTCCGAATTAGGCTATACATTTTGAAATGCTCTAGAATTTCTTCTATTTGTGTAAATGTGCAGTACATGTAGTTCGTTCACTTGACTCTCAATCCTAGGGTTGGTGGTTTAAATCCCAGCCCTGCACGAACAGTCTTTCGTCAAGACATTAATCCATTTTTGCCATGACTCCCCGCTCGGTTGCAAATGGGTACCTGGCAATTGTTGCTACATTAAAATACATATGTACTGACACATAAACTGGTTGAGATACAGTTGAGATACAGCATTTGATGGCTCCTCCTAAAAAGGGGAGGGGTAGGGGGCCTTAAAGGCATTGTTTAACAATGTTACATCTGAGATGCACGAATATACATGTTATCAGTGTCTGTGATATAGTGTAATATTGAAGCCCTAAAAAAATTGCGCTTCAAAATGATCAAGAAGTGCCTCAACAAGTCAAAGTAAAAAATCTTTGAGTGACTGGTTTTACCATACTTGTTTTTACTTGTTATGAAAACTGAAAATGCAAAATTTGGTTTTGATTTCCAATCATAAATATCTTGATAATCAGACTGGCGATCGGCTTGTAAAAGTCATAGGGTTCCTGACTGACCCTGAAGGTTTATAATTATCAGGTAATAATTATCATTGCAGCACGAGCTAAATAAAGGATTTTGTTTCAGAATCTGAGACAAAGTTACTGGATCCCTTTAAGCCAGCTCCAATCCTATGCTGGATAACCACTGATATACTTACACAGTGGCGTACGCAGGATTTTTTCAAGGGGGGGTTTTTCAAATCGGGCCCAAAATTTCGCCGCTGAATAAGCAGGGGGGGGGGGGGGTGGGTAAGCGTACACTTTTTTTTTTTTTAGAGTCCCAACAAAATCGCAACTATGCAGCCAGCCGCTGAATAAGCAATTATATATATATATTTTTTTTTTTTAAATACCCCCCAAAAAAAAATCTCAAAAGGGGGGGGGGGGGGGGGGGGGGTTTCCAAAATAACATACTTAAAACATACACATAAACCCCCCCCCCCTGCGTACGCGCCTGAGTATACACATATTTGATGATGACAACCAGACATAAATGGGAGTTGAGCAGCAAAAATTCTCTATACTACCGGTTTTTTAGGTGATCATAATCTCACTGTAAACTGTAAGTAAAGAAGAATGTATGTATTGAAAATAAAAATTTGTAATTAATGACAAAATCTTTGATTGAGGCTTAGGTTATTTATGTATAATAAATGTATAATAATGTCACTGCAATCATTCATCGTTTTCTGTATATCTATATGGTGTAAAGATTGGGTGAAATAAAAATGCTTTGGGTGACAACAGTATATTACTTTAGAAAGGGAGATGTCTATTGTCATGCTGAAATGACATGTGGCGTCTAGGAGAGGAAAAGAGAGAAAGAGAGAGAGAGAAGCGGAGGGCGAGAGATAGAAAATGAATAGAAAATGAATAGAATACAGGATTATAAATAGCCCCTCCACCCACCAAAAAAAGAAAAGTCTGAGACAGGTGAAGTGGTAGAAAGTGAGAGAGAGAGAAGGTGGGGGGGGGGGGGGCAAACGGAGATAATCTACACTTAAATGAAAGACTAACAATTGTTCTCTGACTTTGTTAAATGCCTCTTTCCATCTTTTTTCTTTTCTTTTCTTTTCTTTTCTCTCTTTCCTCTGCTCTCTCCACTCACACATTTCACTTGAACAGATACCGCACTCTCCATCCATTTTCTGCTCTGTTTTTCCAGAAGACTAGTCAAGACAGATGGACATCAAAATTATTTATATTCTTCATTTATTATAAAAGGTGGAGAAATAAAGATCAGAATACAGTGGAAAATCAGTAAAAAGAGCTCTGATATAATTACGGTACTTGACAATATGAGATCATTTTGCTGGAACCAGCTCATCTTCATTTTTAAATCCCTTATTTAACAAGACACCTGCTATAAACAGATAATTTTCATGGTCCTACTCTCCTCGTTCTAATGAGTTTCCTTTGTACTGTACAGTTTGAAGTATACATGCACGATTGTCCAAAAATATGTACACAAGAATTTAAAAAAAACAAGAACATCTAAAAATCACTGTAAATTTCCTACAACTTTCCAGATTGTGAAGTTTCTGGTTATACGATTAGAGATTTTGAATTCTGCAATATATCTACATATTCTTGATTGGGTATGCTGTGCTTCCCCTCACTTACTTACCGGTAAGCCTTCATAGGCAGGGATGACAAAGTAGCCTAAAAGAGGCTTACGGTATAAACGGAGAAAGGCCCATACATTTTACACAATAAGGGTAGGGGGAAATATATGCCCAAAACAGAAAAATAACAGTGCATGAACAAAAGTCAGGTAAATGCCTGGAAACTGGCACTTCTTGATGTCAATGCTGTATTTCTAAATTAATAGTGGAACCACTCTCCTTGAACATGTATTTTCTCTTCTTTTTTGGACGCTGGAAAAAACTTATTTATTTCACTGACATTGAGTCTTAAAACTTGAAATTTCCCAAATATTCACATTTTCTTATTCACAACTATATTCTCAAAATGAAATGCTATTAAAACAGCAAGGTTTTTTGACCCAACGTCCTCATATTTATTCAGATGCTAACATTATTTGTTGACAAGACTTTTTTCAACAAATCAATACTTTCAAGACTGATTGGTTCTGAATTTTAATATAATACTGGTAGGACAGATTTTTGGAAATAAATCTAGAACACATTGGACCTGAGGCTCCGAACTTGTAATAAGGGGATTGGAATAGGACTTATCCTGGACAGCCCAATGGTTCTAAGTAACCCTGTCGTCAAATCGGAATGAAAACCATCGACCTATCAAATGAAGGTATACCATTTTAAGCTCTTGGTTAATGTGACAGACAACAATTCATCCAGAAGCAACACAGCCCTGATCCTTCCATTCCAAATGACCAGTTGAAACCATCATCTTAAGCACATGAATAAATCTCAACTTCTGTCCCTCGGTTCACACTTGAGCATAGGGAGCATAGAGTATATCCTCGAAACAATTGTCTATTATGAAATATAAGTGTTCAATCTTCATCATGCTTCTGGGTATGCCTTCACTATAGCAATGTCCACTCTAGGTCTGTCATCCATATCGGTCTGGACCATGCCTAGACGCTTCAGGACGCTGATTCCGTCGCTCACTCGTCCAAATACGGTGTGCTTGCCGTCTAGCCACTGGACGGGGCCCAGGGAGAGAAAGAACTGGCTTCCATTGGAATTGGGTCCACTGTTTGCCATGGACAGGACACCAGCCCCCGTGTGTTTCAGGTCTGTTGTGATCTCATCCTCAAACTGCTTCCCCCAGATGGAGTTTCCGCCACGCCCTGGAAGATAGCAAAACATTAATTGTGTAATAGTCATATAACATAACAAACAGAGTTGACAAAAGACTTAACTCCATTTCGTTGACAATCAGCCGTAGACAAAAGACTTCATGCCATAACAACATGCAGAATTGATAACAGACTTAACTCCGTTTCGTTGACAATCAGCCATGCATGAAGTCTTTCGTCTACGGCTGATTGTCAACGAAATGGAGTTAAGTCTTTTGTCAACTCTGTTAGTTGCTACGGCAGGCACCCAGTGAAAACGAATTTGTTTGATAAAATTATGGAAATGCAAGCACTACTTTAAACAAACAGAACTTTGTCATTCCTTGCTCATTTTTCCTGATTGAGGTGTCATATGAAAGGGCAGAGACTCAACTTTCTAGAAATGAGATTTTTTCCCTGAAATTCAGATACCGTCCGCCAAATGAATTTTTGGTTTCCTCTCTTCAAATTCATTTTAATCACTCATGCGTGAAATATGTATTATATGAGTTGCATCAAATGAAAGAGGAGGATCACACCTTTCCAAATATGTGTCATTTATCAATTATAAATGTAATTAGGTTTTGATAAAACATTGATAATTCTCGGTTTCGTTTTTTGTGGGATGCACTGTACAATCCCATGGTCAGGGAAACTGTCCACAAGTAATTCTGAACAGCTGTGTAAATAAGAATAAACAATGCCACTATGTTATTTTCCCATAGCATGATCATAAAAAGAATGAGAAATCTCACTACAATCTCTCATCAGTTTTATACCACTGTTCCCTATCCTCTTGTATACACATGACTGACTGAATTTCAAATGAAATTTTTCCACAGCTTTACAACGACCATTTCCATGTATTACATAGTACATAGTTTTATGACAATGACTTTCATGTTTCTGAATAATACCTGTTCCTGTGGGATCTCCTCCTTGTACCATGAAATCCTTTATGATCCTATGAAACTTGACACCATTGTAATATCCTCTTCTTGCTAGCTCTGCAAAGTTTTGGCAAGTCTTCGGAGCTTGATTCCAGTACAGTTCCACAGAAATCTTTCCCATACTGTAAGTGTGTGAATTAACAAAAAAATAGTGTACAGTTATTGAGATAATATCTGAAGTACCTAGAGTGTGTTTCATGTAGATCTATGCTCATACATAAACATTCACTTAAAGGTAGTGTAGACTGACGAGACTACCGGTACGTGTCTTTCCTGTGGCCTGACTTGGGGTTAATCGGGTATAATAAGACTACAGACAATGTGACTGCAGCATGAAAGACATATATATGCATCAATGCATGTGCAGATTTTACGCGCTGGCACCATGGATTTGGCCTGAGCAGAGTCACGCCTCCCTATTTAGCCGATTAAAAAAAATGGGGGGAAGGGTATTTTCAAGTGTAACTGCTTGTGATCCCTTGGGGCTAGCGAAAAAATAAGCACATGAATATATTCCTTACAGCTGGCCCGACCTAAGCCTTGGGGGCTCAATTCATGAAGGTGGCAAATCTCAGAGCTACGATGAAAAAGAAATTTAAATTGCTGTTTTGATTAAGATATTTTTAGAGTTCCGAGTCGAGCTCTTTTGGGGAATATGGAGAAAAACCTGCTTTTTCATATGACACCTCATTTATTGAGTACCACCTTCAGGACCACGAGCCGTAAAGGTTTGAAAATTAATTAGGTAATAAAAACATTGACCAATTTTGCATGAGCGCGCAATGTACCTAGACTGCATAGAGATGTGTGCAATCTCTATGGGAAGGATTTTAGCACACAAAACCGAGTGCATGATTCAGACACCCTATATTAGTGTTCGTCATTCAACACTAGAGGGCACGCTTGCGGACGTAGTTTATATACGTAAGGTGTTCTCAATTTTTGGCTGTGAGCTGGCTGCATTGGTTTTGACAAGGGTGGATTGATATTATGTTTTTTAAAAAGTGATGTGGTTATTTGGCAAACTTACGTGCGTACCTATTTCCCACATACTTGCAGCTTCTTACGAATGCGATTTTGGTTGCGACTACCGCTAGAAAGTTAAAATTTTGTCAGATTTTCACCTTGATGAGTCCAAATTTTCGCACGCTTAATTGTGAACTTTGTCATATTATATACTTAATCCATATTGCACATGATTTGAGAGTCTCAACACTTTAAAAATTGAAGTGTTTTCTGATTTTTTTAAATATGGTTTGTCTTCCCCACATATCATTTTCAGCACACAAACTGGGGCTTATGATGGCTATTTTGGATGATTGGCTGCTCAACAGTTGGGCCTGTGAACGTATGAATTACGGTAATATTACGGTCCACACAGGCCCGCGCCCGCCCGCAACCCACCATCGGTTTGCACTTGTATTGTGCAACGGTTTGCCGTGAAACCTGTGAAAAAGTGTATAGATCTACTAATAATATCAACGTTTATCCGAAAAATACTCCAAAAATAACAAGAAAATTGACACAAAACAGGTAATAAACATAACGACTTTTAACTCATGATCTTTATTTGGACATTTAATTAATATTTACTTCATTTTGGGTATGTTTTAGTAGGGTATCTCCACGCCGGAGTTATGGGTCCAATTTTGGATACGTTTCTGAACAAGCGCCAATTTTTTTCCCCTTTTCTGCCTCCATTTATTAAAATTGTTAGGACCCTAGTGCAATTAACTTGAATTCATCGTAAAAATTCATTTTGTAAATGCCCAATTAACCATGACTACGACAACGAGTGGCTCACACACAGAAAAAGCTAAAACAATAACAACAACAACAACACAGTACACAGACACAGTAAGGCGTAACACTAACAGTAACACTAACACACGTTTTCAGTTTTCACCAACATTAAAATAAACGTCTGGGGCTGGGATTATAATTCTCGTTTTAAAATCATCAAAATCTTTTGATGCTTGATTTCATTCCTCTCGAAATCTGGACAAAAATCATTATACATGCCATACCTTGTTTCTAAGCATACTTTTGGAGGATTAACGTTTGAAGACATGATTTCTGGACTGTAAAACGTGGTCAGTACTCTCAGGAATTTTGATCCAAACGCCAAAGTATAGTTTTATGTTCAGACGCATCATTTTTTAAATTATTATTAAACACATTTAGCCTGCTCTCCAGACGGCAGTAATTATCGGTTTGATTGAATGGGGAGAGAGAAAGAGAGAGGGAGGGAGGGAGAGAGGGAGGGAGGGAGAGAGAGAGAGAGAGAGAGAGAGAGAGAGAGAGAGAGAGAGAGAGAGAGAGAGGGGAAAGGGATGGAAAATAAAGAAGATACAAGAAGGAGAAAATAAAGAATAATGTAGGGAAAGATGGAAACGGCAGATAAAAGAATTTGGATGTGGAATACCGCCTTTAACAGAAACTGTATTTGTCGACATTACCAGAGTTTCAAATGGAGAATTGCAATTTTCGGTGAGCAGAGGGGATATCACCCAACACTTTCTTCCGCGATATCTTTGCGTATATAGAAAAAGCTTTATGAAGGTTATCCGAATTACATGTAGCAAGCTTGAGAATCTGGATGAATGTTTTCCTTGTACTAGTGTGAGGTTCATGAGTTATTAATTGTGAAAATGAGAGAAAGATAAATACCAACAAAAAAAAATAGGAACTTAAAGAAAGTTATAACAAAATGGTGAAAGGAGTTTTAAAACAAAAAACAAAATAAGGAAAGATGGAAACGAAAGAAAATAGAAGGTTTAAAAAAAAAATTAACTTATGGAAAGATAGAAATGATAGAAAAAGAGAAAATAAGAATGCGGAAAGAAAATATGAAGGAAGGAAGAAATAAAGGATAACATAAGGAAAGATGGAAATGGAAGATAGAAGGAGTGGAAAATAAAGAAAAACATAAGGAAAGATGGAAAAGGAAGATAAAAGAAGGTTAATTAAAAAAAAGAAATACATAAGGAAAGATGGAAAAGGAAGATAAAAGAAGGTTAAAAAAAAGAAATACATAAAGAAAGATGGAAACGGAAGATATATAAAGAAGGTTTAAAATAAAGAAATACATGATGAAAGATAGAGAGAATAAAACAAGGTGAAAATAGAGAAATACATAAGGAAAGACGGAAAGAGAAGACAAAATTAGGAGAAAATAAAGAGATATATAAGGAAAGTCAAAAAAGAGATGTTGAAAGAAGGAGAAAAATAGAGAATAACATTAGCCGGAAGATAGAACAAAGGTGATAATACCGAAAAACATAAGGAAAGTTAGAAAGGAAAGACCGAGAAAATAAAGAACAGCATAAGGAAATATGGAAATGGAAGATAAGAAAAGGAGAAAATACAGAATATAGTAAAGATAAATGGAAAAAACGGAAGATGAATGAAATAGAAAATAAAGAAGATACAAGTAGGAGAAAATAAAGAATAATGTAGGGAAAGATGGAAACAGCAGATAAAAGAATTTGGAGGTGGAATTACGTCTTTAACAGAGGCAGTATTTGTTGACATTACCAGAGTTTCAAATGGAGAATTTTTCGAGCAGAGGGGATATCAACCCAGGCCAGTTGCTTGTCTGCAACCACTTTACAGACCACTTTCTTCCGCGATATCTTTGGGTATATAAAACAATGTGATGGTCTTGGAGAATCCGAATTAGCAAGCTGGAGAATCTGGATGAATGTTATCCTTGTAGTGTGAGGTTCATGAGTTATTAATTGTGAAAAATACGACTATAGTATAGATGTTGATAATTGTCAAATTTATTGCGGAATATGTTATCATCAAACAAATGTTAGATCAAGTAAAAATCCTTCCATTGAAATAGCTGAACAAGATCAGAGATTATTTTGAGGTCCATATATTTTCGACGCTCTTCTCGTCACGATATTGAATTGATAACATACAACAAAAAGAGGACATCATAATCATAATTATAGACGTTGGTTATGCATATACGTATTTACTTATTAATACATCATTCTAAAAAGTTCAAAGCCTAATATTAATGCGCTATGAATCATGAACAGGCAACCCAGAGCAGTCTAGCGTATACTATATCCTATACTATTTGTATGATGCATTATTATGTATATCATATTTACCTGTGTCCATGTACTATTTCAAACTAGACAATTATGATGAAAGGATCATAAAGTAAAGCAAGGGAGATGAAACTGACATAATCCGAACCTATATGAGACTGTGAATAAGATCAAGGTCGGGCTGGGTATGTCCTAGCAAAGTTTGTTTACACTGCAGATTAGGGACTTTCTCTCTCTCTAAGGCTCTGTGGTGAGCTTCCAACAAAACTACAACCCACTTTCGGGTCCCAACTGAGGTGAGGTTTAAGGGGACTGTTTTCGTCATGTCTTACTAAATATATGATAATCAAGTTAAAATCGTGAAGTAAAATATTGAAGAGCATTTGTGTACTCTTTCATGTAGAGCTGCAAGGATCTGTCCAAATTATAACGAGAGAAACGAAATGGGGGTCATGATACCCCACCTGAATTACATTGGTTCCTGTGTCATAGTGGTGGGGTATGTTTTTAACAAGAGCTTTTCGTAATGAAAAATGCAAGTTAACCAAACAGTATTTGTTGACTGAATTTATTTTATTCTCAATATACTGTACATAGCTGCCATTGTACAGCATACAATTCCCATGACAGGAAAAAATACTGTATGAAACTTCAACATGTTATAGATGTCTAAATAACACTTCTTCTCTCTCTAAGCTGAAACTGGGGACAACATAGGCATGCATATATCTACAATAATACATTTCAATGATATTCTGTAACTGACTCATCACAGCTGTAAATACATCAAATATGGTGGAACAACGATACAAACACTGTTGTAACAATCTATCATTTAAAAATGGTATCTGACTATCTGGTAGTCCCAACTCTTTGTATTATATTTTGTTATCGCCAGATATAACAAGGTTTCAAACCAAATAATGAGATCATTTCCTATAGGGTTTCACTGTGTAAATAATAATAGCTAGTTAAAATCAGATGTCTCATGATTATTTTACACAAACCATTACTGGTATTATTACATTCATAGTAACATTCCTCCTTGATTAAAACTAAAACATACATACACATCTATGTACTTAGAGGTTATCTTTAAAAAAAAATGAATATAATAATAATAATTTTGTTTAAATAATCTACCGCAGTGCAGACCTTGTTATTTTCCAAAACAAATGCTGGAAATTTCATGAATGGTGTGTTTGTATTCATCTTTTCCTGTTTTAAAGATTAATCACACAAAAATATAGACACACACACACACAGTGTGTGATGCATACATTTTTTATAAACAAAGTTTGTTGGTTTGAAAGATAGTTCATCAATTTATGTAAAAAATTTATGACAACAGATCAAATGCCAATCATAATCATGAGATATTATTGATCAGAAGGTTCATTATAATGTATTTAAATGCGTTTTTTATATATTCATTATATATTCTTTCCATTGCATCGTCTGTCTTTTGTAAATCTCATTATTGAGAAAAAATAGAATCAGAGCTGGTATGAGCAAATGAATAATGACATCTCTATTTTACATGACCAATAAAATGAGATATTATTGATCAGAAGGTTCATTATAATGTATTTAAATGCGTTTTTTATATATTCATTATATATTCTTTCCATTGCATCGTCTGTCTTTTGTAAATCTCATTATTGAGAAAAAATAGAATCAGAGCTGGTATGAGCAAATGAATAATGACATCTCTATTTTACATGACCAATAAAATGAGATATTATTGATCAGAAGGTTCATTATAATGTATTTAAATGCGTTTTTTATATATTCATTATATATTCTTTCCATTGCATCGTCTGTCTTTTGTAAATCTCATTATTGAGAAAAAATAGAATCAGAGCTGGTATGAGCAAATGAATAATGACATCTCTATTTTACATGACCAATAAAATGAGATATTATTGATCAGAAGGTTCATTATAATGTATTTAAATGCACTTTTTATATATTCATTATATATTCTTTCCATTGCGTTGTCTGTCTTTTGTAAATCTCATTATTGAAAGAAAAAAAGAATCAGAGCTGGTATGAGCAACTGAATAATGACATCTCTATTTTACATGACCAATAAAATGAGATATTATTGATCAGAAGGTTCATTATAATGTATTTAAATGCACTTTTTATATATTCATTATATATTCTTTCCATTGCGTTGTCTGTCTTTTGTAAAAAAGAATCAGAGCTGGTAAGAGCAAATGAATAATGACATCTCTATTTTGCCTGACCAATTAACCCATTGCCGACGGACAACGGATGGTTCCTGTGTTAAGTCTATGGGAATGAGAGAATTCAGAATTCAATGGGTTAAGTAAGACAGTAAATGCTTGTAGACAAGCAAACAAAGGATATGGCTGCAAGTCTTATCAAAGAGATCTGGTGATTGCGAACAAGTATGCATTTCATACTGACAGGCACAAGGGCTTGACTTGGTTTTGAACCCAGGACTCCTTCATTACAATACCATTGCTCTTCCACTGAGCCAACATGCCTCCTCTATTATGTAGGTTATTAAGTTATTCAATGGGTAATTTGAAATGAAGGGAGTGAGCTAGGAAAAGGACTTTACAGGGACTCCATGTCATCTGTGAAGTGCTGACTTGGTGGTGCCGTTATATGAAGCGTGCCTACTCCCACTGCATCATAGGTCCACTTGGGATACATGCGTTTGAATAGGTTCATCATTATACAGTCTTGAGACTTCATCTTCCCATCAAAGATACACTTCATATGTCCATGGGTGCCTAGAAAAACAAAGGGAAAAAGGAAAAAAATGTTTAGCTGCATTGGCACCTTTCTCACAAATGACAAAAAGTAGAAAGAAAGTCTACTCAGTATACCCTAACACATTTCAGGAAACCAAATATCCTAATATTATTTTACATTAAAAGTTATGACAATTTGAAAGGTCACTTGTATTCATCTATGAAGCCTTCCAAACAAAAGAAATCATCCGCAGTGGCCTACAGGGATATACAAATGAAAATGTAACCCTCAGATTTTATGAAAAATTTAAAAATTAAGCAGAGTTCCTTATTTTCCTTTAAAATTTCGGTACAAAGAGTGTTCCATGGTATCCACTAGCATAATTCATGAACTCAGTTTGAATTTCGAAAAGAATTAGGTGCTGATCTTTATAGTCCGAATGCATATTAAACACTATAACAGTATTGGTGGAATTTGCTATACCTGTATATCAAATCATTTTTCTAATCATAATCCTCTGCATAATAATCCTGCTACACATTCAATTTTCTTGGTAAGAATAATCACAGAAGAAAACTTTAAACAGAACTTCAAGCATGCTAAGAAATTTATAGTGATATTTAGTCTTCAACATATAAACATAAATGTAAGATGCCTTGTACAAATAACATATTATACATGTACCATGAATCAAAGGAAGCAATTGTGGAGGATTCAAGAATGTTAAGTCCACATTTCTTGTAGTTTCAGTCAAACCTGTCTATAGCGACCGCCCAAAGAAACACAAAAGTGGTCTTTGTAGACAGGTTCCTTTAGTACATGTTTCAATGAGAAAATAAAAATGTGGTCTTTGTGGTTGCTAAAGCAGGTTTGACTGTATTACCTAATGGTTCTTTGATATGCCCTCTTCTGCCCCACTTGGTGCGTATCTCCACTGGCTTGAACCACATGATGTCCTCTGTAAACAATGAAAGCAAAGGAAAACTTGAAATGATGATACACTCTTGGAGTGTGCAAAAAAGAATATAATAAAAGAAAAATATGAAGAATATATATATACAACCTTTTGTGCACAGGAAGAATAAAGAGTGATCAAAATTCTATTACATGCCTATCCCTTTCAAACAATAGCATTTAAAGGGGTGATAGTGAGCACCCTCAACCACGCCCCCTTGAGTAAAAAAAAAAAAAGAAGAGGATTCTGGGGAAAAAAATGGCATCTCACAACAATTCCCCCCTTTTGAGTAAGAAAATTGGGAAAAATAGGGAAGAATAGAGAAAAAATGGGGATAAAATCTGGAAGAAAAACAAATCGGGTATAAAAAAATAATAAAAAAATAAAAAAATCAGGAAAAGATTAAAAAATCGAGAAATCGATTTAAATCGGGTAATTATCAGGCCTGATGGTCATACAAATATTCAAGCAAGATAAATAGATGTCGGGATGGGGGAGGAGGTAGTTGAACTAGGAGGGTACTTGTTCTAGAATCATCTAGAATCATCTTGAGCCAGGACGGCAGGAGGTGCACACTTTAGTGTAAAATAAGAATGATTGCCTTTCTGGGTTTCGGCAGATGATCAGAGCTGCCAACCTTGTACGACCCAAAAAAGGAACCATGATGGCAAAAAAAAGGAATTTCAAGCATAAAAAAGGAATTCATTAAAACGAAACTTCCAATGCAGAAAAGTCCATTCCTCATGCTGTTTTTTCCATATTAGGACCTAGAGTTTATTTACAAGTAAGTATTTTGTTGTTATTATTTTCGTATTATCGGCGTTTCATTCTTTTTGAGAATATTTTTCTCTTCAAGTATGTTTTAACGATAGTTTTCTATTGAATTTGTGATCAAAAATAACATTTTAGGGCAGTTGTTTGACGTGCAGTATGTAAAAAAAAAAAAAAAAAAAAAAAAATTATTTAAAAAACGTATTTTATGAAGAAAAAACGTAATACCGTAATTTGGAGAAAAAAACGGAATGGTTGGCAGCTACGGATGATGTATTCTTGTCTTGTCTTTAACTCACCTCTGTTGAAGAACATGTATCTGACCACAGCCGCTCTGTTGATGATCTTGAACGGATGACCACTGAGGACTGCTCTCTTCACCACTACCCTGTCGGGATTTACTCCTAGCATTGTCCCTGTCGCTACAAGCTGATGGGATCCTACAAAATACATCAAGATAATAAACCATCAAATCATCATCTCCCCATTATGGGAGATCCAAGATCAACTTGATTTACAAAAGTTGATGAGTACCGCGTGTAGCGCTTAATACATCAATAATGTCTGTAAGCGATCCAAAGATATATTATTACCCCGGTCATTGGATTCAGGGTTGCCTGCAAACAAAAATGTATGCATATTATGCTGCATTATTGTAGAGCGCTTAGAGACTTCTGACAAAGTAAGTGTTAGGCGCTATATAAGCAATATAATTATTATTATTCTCCACTCCCTTGGGAGAATTCCAGCCATTTTCCAGACACTCACAATGCTGAGCAAACTACATTACGTTTGCATCCTACCAGATGCACATTTAATACTTGAGTGGAGAGTGGCATATGTAGATTAATGTATTGCCAAAGGATGTTGGTGCTTAGCTGGGATATGAACCCCGTACCTTGTGATCTACAGTTGGGTCACTTGGGTGACTTATCCACTAGACCACAACACCTCAACACCTATTTTATAAAAGCAGATAATTATGATATTTCAGCTTGTGCAATAGTTATACCACACAATCCATCGCATCACTCAAAACTTTCCTCTAGTGTTAATTCCTCAGAACACGTTTGGATTTGTATCTTACACTGTTACTTATTTGTACTCACAGAGATATACGGTAGATATAATTTTGTGACTCTTCCACACATTTAGATTACAATAAATAACCTGAAATTTGTGACCTACAACTCATAAAGTGTTTTTTTTCTCAAAACTGAACTAAAACCTACCATCCGCTAACTCTTTGAAAGCGAGAACTGTCGCAGGAGGGAAGGTGATTGGTGCAAACACACTAGCCACTGTTAATGCGTCCATAGGAAAGAACCTCTCATACTGGCGGCAAAAAGAGAGCAAGAAAAATGATATGTGAGTGAAATTCATCATCAATAGTGAACTGTCAAATGAAAGGGTTTGGGTCCTCTTTCCATTTCGACAACATCCGAATTGAGAGACTTAAGTTGTAAGAACACAGTGAGGAGATTAGTTGATTATCCTGTATTAAAGAAAGAATAATTAAAAATCACAATAAAAGATAAAAGCAGCAAAGATAGCAATAAATAGTTCACTAAAATGTAAAAGACCTTGTGTTAACCCTTGAAGAGAAGTACTGTAGCATTTTCACAGGTTTAAACTTCCTTTATAACCAAAAGCTTGGGATGATTTGTGGTAAGCAAGCAAACAAATTTCATGAAATAAAAGGAGATTGAATGCATTAATGAACTAAAGAGATGATTGGTAAGTATACAGAATCATTCTTTTGATTTTCTCTGGTGAGTGCCAAGACAAAAAGCTTTTGGACGTCTATATTCGTTGCAATTCGTGAACTGTTGTAATAACATCATTTTTTGACAGATGAAGTGATTCAGGAGGTGATAGTGAGCAACCACGCCCCCCTTGTGTAAAAAAAGAAAAGAAGAGGATTTGGGGGGGGGGGGGGAATGGCATCTAACAACATTCCCCCCTTTTGAGTAAGAAAATTGGAGGAAAATAGGGAAGAATCAGGTAATTATCAGGCCTGGTGATTACAAAGTAAAAACTACTTGTGAACAGTAAGAGAACAAGGTGATGAGATATATAATTTACCTTGTGTTTATTGCCCGATGTGTGCTGTGAGAAGATTGGACATGCTGAGAATCGCCTGTAACCAACTTGAAACACAAGACGGTCCTACAACAACATGGAAAAGAGGTTAAAAAACATACCTCTGAATTAGGATTTACCTCTATGATTAGAAGTTATTGATATACAACAAAAATTTTGAGTATGTAATGTTATAATTCTGAAATGCAACTTTATAGGTCTACAGAAGCTCACTCTTGTCAATAGGTTGAGAAATCTGAATAGGACCACTTACACAAAGACTGTTGGGTAAATGTTATTTGTAGTGCAAATTTGAACGTAAATCATCTGCTGTTGTGTAAAGCAATGATAATTATAAACTTTTAGGTCAGTCAGGAACTCCATGACTTTTACAAGCCGATCGCCTGTCTGATTATCAAGATATTAATGATTGGAATTACAAATTGCACTGGTAACATGTAGGACCGTGTATCTCAGATTTAACATTGTTAAACGATCCCTTTAAGCAAATTTCATTGAAATTCAAATCAATTTTCAACTCAAAACTAGCTTTAACCCCATTCGCTCAATGAACCAAGAATGTGTTTGTGGGAGAGCTACCACAGAATCTGTTTGAGGGATTTGAATAGCAGTATGTCTAACCTTGGACTTGATTGGTTCAGTGAAGTCTGGATGTCTTTTCAGGGTGAAGTGAAGAACCGACATCTGGGGGAAAAGGAGAAGATATGGAAAATAAGCTCCTGCCTCTAACTCACAAAACTGTATATGTGCATAGCAAACTAAGGGACTCACACAAAACTTTCTACAAGCATTCTAAGTTTGGTAAATTCTTTAAAGAAAAGGGCAAGCCTCGAGAACACTGCTTCTTGAATGGTCATGGTTAAAAATGAGACCAATTTATGCTAATAACGAAATAAAGGTATTACAAAGTTTTGGGAAATTTTGAAAATTGGGTGGATAGTGATTCTTTACAATTTTGATATATTTGGATGCCCCTGTGAATGATATATAGCCCCTAAAACACTTCTGCTTCTGAGAAAAATTTACCGGTCCTCCCGGTAAATTATTGATAATTTCAAATAGCGCCTACGGCCATACAATGGTAGCTGCGACCATGAAAATCTCAGAATATTTATAGTTGTGATATATAATTTACAAACGGGAATAGCTAGTTGGTAGATTCTAGTCAAGAAACATTGTTGTATAGCTTAATTAATATCTTAACCTTTCGGTTTAATAAAATTTGGAGTGGACTATTAGGCTATTATTATTATTATTATTATTATTACAACATAAAGAGTGTATTATTTACAATTTCATAACTTTAGACTCGATTTCAACCGGGACAACATCCACTGAATTATGCTTCCAATATGTTCATTTGAACCAAATTCATGACCCCATACCAAAACTTTGTATTACCTTTAAAATTGGTATCAAGAGATGCATAATCAGGAAATAACAATTTCAAAGGGATTATAAGTGAGAATATCACAAAATCAGATTAATATGGCATGATGAAAACCGCAGGGTTCAACACTAAACAGGAGCACAGGACACATGGGCGCCAACAAATCTACGTCTGGACCCCCATAAACTTGACCCCCTTCCAAAAATGTTAGTGTGGAGCCCTGAATAAAGACAACAAATTTTATTCAAAGAGCTAAATATGACATGTACAACCCAAAAGAAATGTTTCCTTGCTATTGCATTGTCTGAAGCTCCGACATAGGTGCAATCCCCAGTACATACAGACACTAATCCTGCTGCAGAGGGGCATATAAGTAATGATACTTGAAGCCCAACATCAAGGTAAATCAAAATCAAGGTATTCAAATGGAATTACAAAAATACTTATTAGCAATGAATGAGTTTTTTTTTTTTTTTTTTTGGGGGGGGGGGTGGGGGTTCTTTATCAGCAGAAGCTTACGATTAAGACATTTATAAACGGAAGCAGAACAAACTGTTCTATATCACACATTTACCTTCTGTTCATGGTGCAGGAGACCAAACACAACGAGTGGATGGGATGGATCATAATCATCTATAGATAAAACAAATAATTTAAATTAAACTTTATCAACATTGATAGAAGTATGACAATATATCAGTCATAATACTGGCAAAGAATCTGCCACAAGAATCTAGGGCAATAACAAGACCCTAGAGAACTTATTATTTACAATGCTTATGTACTTAGGTAGGCAATTGAACATCATTAGGTCATATTTCTTCGGTGTTATGTTAGCACATTTTCACGATTTAAACAGCATTAAGTCATAGTTCTTTTATGTTACATTACCACATTTGAACATTATTAGGTCATAGTTCTTTTATGTTACATTAGCACGTTTTTACAATTTGAACATCAGTAGCTAGTTCTTTTATGTTACATTACCACATTTTCACATTTTGAACATCAGTAGGTCATAGTTTTGTTATGTTACATTAGTACCTATTATTTCTATGTCATCAAATTCAAATACACAATGCAGGACAGCACAACATGCAGATAAAGATATCTGACATCTGTGGGTAGATCCCAGGGGGGTGTTTCACAAAGATCATAAGTCAAACTTAACTCTTAAGCTGGACTTAAAAATTATGGAGAGCCATTTGTAGCCTTAAAATAAAATATATTCATAACTGAAAAATGAAGTATTTTAGACTTTTTATAAATTCCACATCAAGAACATGAAATCTCCTTGATAACAGAAATTATGAATAATTTTAATCAACATTTCATGCCTTATGAAATAACTTTTACAAAATATTTTCATAGATGTTAACGCCTTTCCATAATTGTTAAGTTCAACTTTGAGATAAGTTTAACTTAGGATCTTTGTGAAGCACCCCCCAGTAATGTAATGTGATGGACAGGACTGTATGAATATGATCAAGAGAGTAAATAAACTTACCAAAAGCACTTCTTGGTACATTTTCTATGTGGATTGTGATGTAGTTTCCAACCTATACAATAAAAGCAAGATAAAATGTTTTTAAATTAATATCTTCATTTTCAAGCTAGTCAGTGCAAATCGTTCACATACATTTAACTCTTTGTCTTCTCCTTTTATTTCTGGGACTGATGCATCACGTTTCAATTCAATTAGGATTTCATTTCAACACTACATTGTAACGATTGTCTTATTAAATACCAGTATGTAGCCGGTATGACATTTCACACATATTTCATAAAAAGTCTGGGAACTATTAGAATAAACTATTATTACGATTCATTACTTTTAAGAATTCTAAATACTTTTACTTCAGCAAGCATTCTTTTAATAACATTATACTTGGTTTTCAATTTTCTGAGTGATTTTTGTTTGCATCAAAACTTCCGCTGATGTCCATTGTGCCCGATTTACATATAAGATATTTAAAGACAACTATGATGTAATTTCATTCCTCCAGGCTTCCTTTACAGCAGGTTCATATTCAATTTTTTAAAAAATACTTTGTTATTTACCTCCGCAAGCCCCTCATTCCTTGTAGATAGCACTCTCTTCTTGGTCCTGTCAAAGCTTTCAAACTGGAATATCCTAGCATAGTCCAGAGGAAGGTTCTCCTTAGTGTCCCAGGGTGAAGATCGGAAACTCTTCAGACCGCGATACCTGAAACAAGTCATACCTCATTTTTAACATCACAATTTGGGCCATTTACAGTCAAACCTGTCTATAGCAGCAACCAAAGGGAAACGCAAAAAGTGGCCTTTGTAGACAGGTTCCTTTATTACATGATTCAATGAGAATCCATTTTCAAGGGAAACAACAAATGTGGCCTTTGTAGACAGATGGTCACTAAAGCAGGTTTGACTGTATTTACTTCAATTTAATTATCCATCAAAGATAAGAGATTAAAAACTTCACTGGAAGTGTACACATCGTTTAGAATCCAGGTATAGCACTCAGAGACATTGTGCAAGGTGTCCCGGGTATCTACACTGCCTCTCTCACTACCCAGGTTTATAAAATGGGTACCCTGATGGGATGTGAATATTATTGTGGATCGAATGGTGTGTGCGGGCATCTAATATGTTGACAAGCAGGAATGGCATTCTATTTGAATCCACAGACTGTTCAAAGTAATAATACACTGTTAAGTGTTATTTTTAACTGGAGAATCCCTTAATAATTCCCAATTATTATCACATTACTATTCTAGGATTGATCACGCTATCATCATTATTATACTTCCATAAAAAACTTATTATGAGAATTTTTATCTTCTTCCTTCATGCACTGTCAGTCAGATTCCCAACCACCCAACAATCTTGTCTGGGAGCAATAACTTTTTTTCCCCCTCAACCACGCCCCCCTAGAGTAAAAAAAAAAAGAGCATTCGGAGGAAAAAATGGCGTCTCACAACATTCCCACCTTTTGAGTAAGAAAAATTGGGAAACAATAGGGAAAATTAGGGAAGAATAGAGAAGGAGAGGGGGAGGGGAAAAAAAATAATCCGGAAACCAATTTAAATCGGGTTTTTATCAGGCCTGCAAAATGGCACGACAACAACTGTTTCAATTACTTTCAATAATCTGCCATCTTCACTACCACCACCACTACCATCTACTAACTACCATCCGCCCACATACTACACCTGCAATCTACCATCTACCACTACCATCTACTAACTACCGTCCAGTACCTACCACATACTACACCTGCAATCTACCATCTACCACTACCATCTACTAACTACCGTCCAGTACCTACCACATACTACACCTGCAATCTACCATCTACCACTACCATCTACTAACTACCGTCCAGTACCTACCACATACTACACTTGCAATCTACCATCTACCGCTACCATCTACTAACTACCGTCCAGTACCTACCACATACTACACCTGCAATCTACCATCTACCACTACCATCTACTAACTACCGTCCAGTACCTACCACATACTACACCTGCAATCTACCATCTACCACTACCATCTACCACTACCATCTACTAACTACCGTCCAGTACCTACCACATACTACACCTGCAATCTACCATCTACCACTACCATCTACTAACTACCGTCCAGTACCTACCACATACTACACCTGCAATCTACCATCTACCACTACCATCTACTAACTACCGTCCAGTACCTACCACATACTACACCTGCAATCTACCATCTACCACTACCATCTACTAACTACCGTCCAGTACCTACCACATACTACACCTGCAATCTACCATCTACCACTACCATCTACTAACTACCGTCCAGTACCTACCACATACTACACCTGCAATCTACCATCTACCACTACCATCTTCCACGTTAGTACTCACCTAGCAAATCTTGTTCTTGCAGACATATGCATGGGAGTATCGACTTCATCAGGGAACATAACATGGCTCCTCTCCTCTCTGTACTTCTCTAACCTGTTCAAGCAACAAGACAATGAGTCACCAATGAGAATTCTATCTGTAAATGTTTAGGTACAAAAATGGATGAATGTCTTGCCATGTCATGGATAAGTTGATGGACTTTAGATCTCCTGGTGCAAGCTTAAAGGGATAGTTGAGTTCTGTTTTCAGACCGCAAATGCCTTCAAAGTGCATGGTTATTGCTCTTATTCTTATCTATGACATTTATAGTGCCCTTTTAGAACCTAAAATTGCTATGAAGGTAATTTTAGATCCCAAAATGTGTGAAATTTAGCCAATACGATCATACAATTCAGCTCCACTTTTAAAAAAACACGATGACCGTTAATTAATTATTTAATTAAAAATAACAATACATGATCCGGCTAATTGTGGGTAATATAAGCAACACGAAAATGCCAACAAAAAAGCCAACGTCGGCATTGGCTGAAATATGACGTAAAAGGCGTTATTTCGTGTTTTTTTTCAACTTTTTTTTCAAATTTGTCAAAATATCTAATATTTGTGGTGGTACACAAGTATTAGAAAGCGTTATATTTCAGCTGTCTCTAAACCGATTTTGATCAAACAAAGATGATTTTGTCATTTAAATATTATGTTCTTTCAAATTTGACACTCAGTTTTTCATTATCTCACAAAAAAATTGTTTTGTGTAGCGCCCTCTGCAACAGAACTCAACTATCCCTTTAATCCCAGGCATGGTACCAACACCTGTCAATGCATTCGTCTACATTTTGCCACTCTCTACCCAGGAATTTGTGTGAACTTCAGAAAGCAATTATGGCTGCTCTATTTTTTTCATTGCCCAACACACTTTCATGTTAGCACAGTACACATTGGTGCCGACAGTGTGATTAAAGTAAAATGAACAGTTGTGCCTTTATCAGATATGCACTCATAATCCATGATTATTAAGAGAATAGGAAATTTTAGGATCCATTAAGCTTTGTACCTAATATCATACATGTAGTCTAGTTTAAGCTGATCTCAAGACACTATACTGAATGCTTTGGGGCTTTCTGCCTTGAAAGTTTGATATGAAACTGCAAGGGAAAACCAGAACACACAAACATAAGTACCGTATTTGCCGGCGTAAAGGCCGCACCCCCGCATAGGCCGCACCCCCCACTTTGACATTTCGTAGAGAAAAAAAAAAAAAGGGAAAAAAAAAAAAAAGGAAAAAAAAAAAAACGGACCAAAGAAAATAATTGTAATTTTCCCGTAGAACTCTATTTTTCCTACAAACTAATACCAAAATTATCAATCATTTTATAAATTTACAGGAAGTTTACCTAAAAAATGATCGTAATTTAGCAAATCTTCATCGATTTTTAGGCAGATTAGCACATTCATGGGACACTAGAGGGCGCTTCGCATGCATACAGAAACCTGAATGGCCAACCTATCGCAGGGTGGAAGCATGGTGGAAGGATTTTGTTTTGTTTTATAATGTATCGGGTCTTACCCCTATCGTACCGTCAAATGGAGAAAATAAACAAGCTTTTGTATTGTTATTAGAGATCTACCGAGGTTAGTTTGTCGCTTTAATTAATTAGATAGTCTCAATTATAATTCAGAATTATCTTACTGACAAGTTAACAACACCGATGATTGCGCGCTCTGCATCTCCGAAGGTGCGTTGGATTTGTTAGCAACTCTCGGCCCCGTAGCTCCCCGGCACAGAGTGTGTGAGTAAGGTATGATTTTGGTTACGTACTAACCAAATCATACCTTACTCACACACTCTGTGGTGGGGAGCTACGGGGCTGAGAGTTGCTAACAAATCCAACGCACCTTCGGAGATGCACAGCGCGCAATCATCGGTGTTCTTAAGGACATTTTTACAACTTTACAAGTACGAGTTTCTGGTCAGTTTTCTTCTTATTTCTTTGGTTGCACAACGATTAAAAAGATAACTTCTTCAAATTTGCTGCTGACGTGGTTCAGAAAAGATCTTGTCCGATGTGTTTCAAGTCAATTTTGTTAATATATTTTGTTGTATGAAGTTGCCTACAAATAATGGACGTGATGTTTTGACCGCTGAATTTTGTTGTTGTTGCGTATACGCCGCACCCCGACTTTTTGATTTTTTCTCACCCGAAAATACTGCGGCCTTTACGCCGGCAAATACGGTACCGTAAATCTCCGTGTATAAGGCGCACTTTTTTTCCTTTGGCAAAAATCAAAAAGCGGGGGTGCGCCTTATACACAGGTACAGGATATTTTGAGTCCTCAAAATGCTACTTTTTTTGTGCTAAAGGTTTAACCGCTAAATGTATAACCTTGCCGATAATTATTGTTTTTAGATCTCCGTAGGGGCAACAAAACCTTGTTGATAATTATTGTATTTAGATCTCTGTAGGGGCAACAAAACCTTCCCGATTATTATTGTTTTTAGATATCCGTAGGGGCAACAAAACCTTGTTGATAATTAGTGTTTTTAGAGCTCCGTAGGGGCAACAAAACCTTCCCAATTATTATTGTTTTTAGATATCCGTAGGGGCAACAAAACCTTGTTGATAATTAGTGTTTTTAGAGCTCCGTAGGGGCAAAAAACCTTGCAGATTTTTATTGTTTTTAGATCTACGTAGTGGCAAATAAATCTTGCTGATTGGAACTAAGTTGACAGATTTTTTGTTTTGTTTTGTCTTCAAAAAAGGGGTGCGCCTTATACACAGGTGCGCCTTATACACAGAGATTTACGGTATGCCACTTTGTCCAATTTGTAGTTTAAAAAAGAGAGATATGAGACATGGACCGTCATATAAAGAGTTGCAATTGATTTGGATCAATCACAAATCAATCCCAAGTTTGCAGTCCCCTATCTCTTATGTACATAGTTGCAACTAATATCAACTCTTTTGAAGGCGAGGCCTTTGTATTAAAATTACAGTTCATATCACAGTATACACGTATGGTATTACCACTATCAACTGCAATCAGCTCTTACACATTACATACATCAAACTACTCACAATGTCTTTTCTTCCTCCTCGTCAAAATGGACGTCATAGTTCTCCTTGCTTCCACCACTGATGCTCACCTAAAAAGAAAAAAAGACTTCACCAATTGAATTCAACACTACCTATATGCATTTGCCTAAAACTCACCATTGTCAACAAAGTGTGTTACATTCCATTTTCTTCGCTCATATCTTACAATATTGATGCATAAATACAATTAGCTAGTCTCAGCATCAATACATATCCGGCTACTAGCAAATCCCAGTAGATCAAAGCTGTTACTTCTACTGGCCAACACTCAGTGATGGTCTCTTGTTTCTTAAAGATACTACCGGTATGTCCCTTTTGCAGCCAACATCAAATTCTGTAGAACTTTGCAGGAATTATAAACATGTCATGTTTGTCCTATCTGTGAAATGTAAACATAAGCAGTGTCCTAGTATTCAAATTATGCAAGGAAAACCGTTTACCTTCTAGACTTCACTGTCAGATACTATTGAGTGACTGAGTGACATCTTTTTTTCTTTGGTAATAACATACATACAATGAGCTGTAACAGGTACATGAGCATTTGTCTACATCAATAACCCACTACTTGTAATGGCCAAAATTAAACTGATTGAATCTTTGTGCAGCACAAAACCATTCTGTAAAAGGGTCTGAAAATCAGTCTATTACTTAGGTGATTGCAATAACTTAAGTCGATTCGACAACTAATGGTCGTTATTTTCCCACTTAAAAGCCATTTTCAAGCCCTTTCGTTTTGAGGGAAGTTCTAAATTAGTAATTGTCTTTCAAATGTCGTTGGAATTCAACCTTTTCATTTTTTGGCCCGCAAATGGGACATAGTACCTTTAATACTGTTTCTGTTTTCATTTTTTCTTTTCCTCTATTCCTACATCTTCACACAGGAGAAAGAACAAGAGGTCATTCACTAAAGCTGGAAAAATCATTCACACGCCTGGATGTGAGAAAATTCTTCTTCTCTCACAGAGTGGTTGACTCGTGGAATGATCTACCAGAAGAGGTAGTTTCAGCTCCTTCAGTAAACTCCTTCAAAAACAGACTAGACAAACACTGCAAGAATCTACCTACCGTCTTTGACCCCGAAGGAGAGAGAAATTTAAATTGAGAACTGATTCTGCTCCATGCACACACATCACTATCCAGTTTAAACATACATGTATGTATGAAAGACAAATGTTCACTTGATAAGACTTACGCCCGAAGAGAGATGGAAATGATTTTAACCCAATGATCGATGAACAGGCATTGCCCTACAAGCATCGATGGATTAAAGTAAAGTAAGTAAGTAAGTAAGTAAAGTATATATGTATGTTGTGCAGTCTACCTACCAAAGCCATTTTCTTCTTTCTGTTGGCTGGCCTTTACATGCTTGTACGACCTTATAATATATATTTTGCTACATGTACCTGTATGATTACAAAGTATAATCTAACATGAAGGGGAATTACGGTACTACTGGTAACCAGAAATTTTGCACCATGAAAACTTTTTTTCCTAAATTGAAAGCAATGGCCATTTTCACTGAAATAAATTTCATAAACTTTCAACAGTACTGTTTTCCTTTAATTGTAAATTACATATTTCACGGCATGAACTTTTCATGATTTTAAAACACTTGCAAACAGTTTCATGCACATGAAAGTTTTGTGGTTGTACAGCAATCTACAAACCGTCTCAAACTCCATATCATCTGCTTCTGAAGGATCCTCATCTACGGATTCTGCATCTTCTACTTCCGGTAGCATGGCATCCCCATCCTCCTCATCATCATCATCACTCTCCTACAAAAAGCAAACAAACATAATACTCAAAGGACTGTATGTTTATAATTGGTTAAACCTGACCCTGGACCTAATGCTACGGTCACAAACGTTCATACGAACGATAATTTTGTACGAATCTCCCTGTTTTTCCATTGTCTTCCCAAATTTCCATTGTCTGAAAATCGTTGGTACGGCATTTGTAGCAGTTGGTAATGGCATTTGTGACCGAGGCTTAATTTAAGATCATGTCTAACAAAAGGAAAACTTAATTAGACCTTAATTAGACTTCCTTTGTTAAACCTGCTTTTGAACAAAAGCTTAAGCCCAGCTTCAGATTTAAATTTCATTAGAATACAGAAGTATATTTCCACTATTCATATGTGTAAAGAGATGCTTAACCTTCTATGCCACAGGCAGCTAATCCCACCCAAGAAAAATGGATGTTTAACAATAAATTGGACTGAGAATTGTCACCACATTTCCACTGAGACAGGGAAGCTAGCTCTGGCTCGTAACAAAAGAAAAAGGTCTCCCCGTGTTGACTTTACACACCGGACTTATGCTGAAAAGGGGGGGGGGTGCTTAAAAAGGCCTGTATAACAAAAGGAAAAGGTCTCCCCGTATTGACTTTACACACCGGACTTATGCTGAAAGGGGGGGGGGGGGTGCTGGGAACATGCACATGCGTACCCTAAATAACACTGAGTGGGGGGAGGGGGAGCCGGGTGCCCAACTGAACAGGTCTCAATGAAACATTAAAATTGTTGATGATTTAATAAGATATTCCTCTTAAATACCATGATAGATTACAGTCATTTCATAACTTTGCTCGAAAATGTCTGAATTGAAGAGATTTTATCCACAATGAACTTCATGATTTTGTTCATGTATCTTAACTCTGAGAATTCTGTCCACAGAGCCCTTTAAATGCTTTCACCAGCAAATGTTCTCCTTTTTATTATAAATAAACTTGACTAGATTGTTACCTCATCCTCATCTTCCTCTTCTTCTCCATCACTCTCAACAATCCATGCAGCTTGATAGTCTGATGTTCCTTTCGGTACCCTCTTGACGATGCGCTCCGGTTTTTCTTCTTTCAAGGCAGCTGGAGAAGGAACATGGAAAAAGTATAAGAAGGGCATATCGATTGTTATCCATATTTTGAATATACATGTACAGTCAAACCTGTCTATAGCGACCACCCAAGGGAAACACAAAAAGTGGCCTTTGTAGACAGGTTCCTTTAGTACATGATTCAATGAGAAATAATTTTCAAGGGAAACGACAAATGTGGCCTTTGTAGACAGGTGGTCACTAAAGCAGGTTTGACTGTATAATGTCTCCAAAAAGGGTTTGAATCATATAAATATAACTTAGAATGTAGAAGGAGCAGAGAACTGTATAAACCATTATTTTCACATGGGTTTTATTTACTCTCATCCTCGTCACAGATGGATGAGCAGAGTCAAAAGCTAGTATTCATAAAACAAACTAACTTTAGTCCAGGTTTAGACCCTAAGTGGGCAGATTAAGTCCACTGCTTAATGGTAAACCAAGTATCAACCACTTCAACCTGTAAACAAAAATACCATAACTCTCTTACTAAAACTAACAAAAATCATACCATAATGAAATCAATTTCTCATTTTAATTTCAAGACTAGTTTCATTTATTTTGTTACAGCATTGCATTAATTTGTGCAGACAATTAAAAGCTCTTGGCATTTGAACTCCACAAATCAGCAGACCAACCAGTTCAACCAGTTCAACCAGCTTCAACTTAGTCTTTCTTCATGAATGGGCAGAACCAAGGTTCCTGGTCATTTTGTGTCCCATACGTTACACTAAATTAACATTTAACGTGTCACTTCACCTGATATTTTGCCTGATCTGAGCTCTAGTATGGCTATGACAAGAAGAGGGCTGTCAGTTTCCATGTGTATAAAACCATAATTCGCTGAGCCCAAACTTGGTGGAAATACCATTAATGGGTGTACAAGTAAGCACACAGCGAACCCGTAATCCTATACAACGATAACCCCCTAGTCTCTCGGAGAGCCTTTGGCTGGAGATAATGACTTTACTGTCTGGGGGAATAAGTCAAAAATGCAAATACCTTACATACGGCTTGTTTGTCATAAAACTGAAGGCTAATCCTGGTGATTGACAACAGCTTTTATCTGGGTATACACCCGAATGGTGTCGAATTCCCCACGAGGGCCCACTACTATGTGTCTATAAGCAATGATCACACATACTAAAATCTCAGATGTGGTCAGTAGTATATAATATAATATTCCGCTTTTATATAGCGCCCAATACATTGATACAACGATGTGTCTTAGTGCTTTACAGATATATTATTACCCAAGTCATCGGATTCAGGCTTACCCGCACGCAATGTATGCACATTCTCCACTCCCTAAGGAGCATTCCGGCCGGTCGCCATTTTACAAGCACACACTTGCTCATCCAACCACATTAACTTTCGCATCCTACCTAGTACCCATCTAATACCTGGGTGGAGAGTCTTCCCAAAGGACATTAGTGCTGCGGCGGGACTCGAACCCGTACCTTGTGATCTGCAGTCAGGTGACTTATCCACTAGACCACAACACCTCTACACCTCAGTAATGAATGGGACAAAATAGCTTGGACTTGCCAAAATACAAGCCTTTATTTTTCTTACCTTCAGCTTCAGCTAGTTCCTCTTCAGTCGGCCATGTTTGTTCTCCCTCCATGGGATCAGGTACGGCCTCTGATTGCAGTGATTCTTGACTGTGAGGGTCAACGACCTCAAGTAGCTTTGAACCTTCCTCCATAGTCTCATTTTCATCATCCTCCTGAAAAAATAGAACCACCAGGAGCAGCAATAGCCTTTACCTTTATAGCTCTCACAATACCGTTATTTTCAAGCAAATATGAATTTATTGTATCTGAATATAAGTTTATTGTCTGAAATTCTGAATATAAATTAATTGTATGTAAATATGAATGTATTGTATCTGACATCTAGCTCTAAATTTTCAAAATTTTCAAGAAATCAATTGTAACATCATAACAATTCAAATTGCCATGCATTTTTATTAAGGATAACAATTTAGTTGGAAGTTATGCTACGGTCACAAAAGTTCGTACAAGCAATAATTTTGTACGTATCTCCCTGTTTTTCCATTGTCTTCCCAAATTTTCAGTGTCTGAAAATCGTTTGAACGTCGTTCGTAGCAGTTCATAATGGAATTTGTGACCAAGGCTTTAATTAACACAACCAGTTCGAGTTTGTGTTCATTCATACATTAATTTAATTCTATCAAACAAGATGTCAAATTTCAAGTCAACTGATAGACTTACCACAGCCATGCCATCCTCGGCTTTCTTGCCCTTTCTCCTTACGTTCTTGGGGTTCAAAGGGCAAGGGTCAGAGGGAGCTTCAATGCGATTCATCTGAAATTCTCCAAAGCCAGGCAGGTGAACGAGACCATTGACAGATAGGCATGATCCTCTCAGGAAACCAGTCACTTTAAGAGTTCCTTTACCATCCTGTGTTCCACAGTGGGTTGAAAGAGGTTCAGCATTAGAAATTGATAGTGGCTAATTGACACTGTAGATAGTTGCACTCATCTATTCAATTCTCTACCAACTCTAAATATCTACTCCTAATAACAACTTATTTTAGGTACGTCATCCAAACGTACAGAGCTCATAAACGAGCTCATGACAAGTGATTTCCACTGGTGAAAGCTTAAACTGCATCAATGTGTTTACACATGGTATTGTCTTGGGGCATATCACCCGCACTGGAACTATTCTATCAGAGATGCCAACCTCTTGACACACAAAAAAAGACTTAATATCCTAAAAAATCAGATTTTTGACAGAAAAATCAGATTTTCACGAAAACTCAACACTACTAATGGCTGGTTGGCCCCGGGCCAGTAAAATTTCAGAAAAATGTGATACTGGTAGTACTATGCGATTCTGTCGTTTTTGTTTTTTGTTGAAAAATCGTATTTTAAGAGATGATATCGTATTATCGTATTCCACTCTTATTATCGTACTAAATATTATTAAATCGTACTGGTTGGCATCTCTGTTCTATGCATGCCTGAAAGAATACCTAAGCATAATTAGAGACCTTCAGGATTCTCACAATACCCCTCAAATATGACCTAGACGATTTCATTGCCATAATTAACCTTGGAAGTGTAGAAGATATAAAGCATACCTCATTTTTGTTGGGTTCAAAAGTCACATCATCTGCCAACACATGAGGTCGTAGGTCACGCCACTTTATAGTATTGAGTTTCTGCTCTGCTAGGTGTCGAAGTAGTAAGATACTCTCCTGTTCGGTGTCCACTGTATATAGCTTGCCATTCGGGAATCTGAAATTGGGGGATTAGAATTGTCGATAGTCCATGCAGGCACACTTACAGAAATTCAATTCAATTCAATTTTGTTAGGTCATATGACAATACTCAAATTCACAAATGAAATATTGCATTTAACTCTGTAAAACTACTAATAATTAAATTCATGTACACCACAAGCGTGGCACACATCTGGCTTGAAATTAGATTACATAGTTTCTTGTACTGACATCTTTATGCTTCAATACACCAATATTGATCAATTAGTTTATGCCACACCAGAGCTTTACCAATACTCCAATTTACTTAATATATCTTGTGTTTCAAATATAATAACTGGAACCAGCTATAATCACACTATACTTTTTACAAATTTTAATGTTAGGATATCAAAATCAATTGCAACTTTAAATACAACCATACTGTCAAATGTCAAAATAATTGTGTTACTTTTCCAATACTCATTGGTAACACAAACAAGATCTCATCATCAGATTATGCTATATCTTTCTTTAAAAACAAACAATTTATGAAATATGTTCAATGACTTACCTCCTTTCTATTTGCTTTAGTAATGTTTTCTTCACATCATTTCTCTTCTTAATTGGCACATCACTCATCCCCTGTTTGGTAAAAGTGCACCAATAATTAAGATGTGACCAAAAAAAGATAAAAGATATTATAGGCATTGTTTAACAATGTTAAATCTGAGATGCATGGCCTTACGTGTTATCAGTGTCTGTGATATGGTGTAATATTGAAGCCCTAGAAAAATTGCGCATCAAAATGATCATGAAGTGCCTCAAAAAAAGTAAAATTCTTTTAGTGACCGGTTTTACCATGCTCATTTCTCCCATTAGACTGTAGTGATATAAAAAACGTTAGGAAAATGAATTTTTAAATTTCCGTGTCCAATCATAAATATCTTAATAATAAGACAGCCGATCGGCTTGTAAAAGTCTTGGGGTTCCTGATTGACCTAAAGGTTTATAATTATCATTGCAGCATGAGCTAAATCCAGGATTTTGTTTCAGAATCTGAGACAAAGTTACCCAATCCCTTTTAGGAATGCATGTATCATATCATTAAATTTCCAATACAATCTCAAGCTGATAAGCAGATTAAAAGAGATACCATGTATACGTTCCTATACAAAGCAAGAAGCAAAATACAAAGTTACCAAATGCTAACAATCATTTCAGGACTTTCCCTCATAACAAAATATAATCCCAAAAACTTATTTCTGTCAGTTTGACAAAATTGTGTGAGAGTGATCTTTTTTATTCGGGCGCACTTTAGACTTCTACATGACTTTGGCAGACACTGATGGAAAACAGAATACTTGTCTTAAAGGTAAAGACCAGTTCTGGTCATGCGATTGCATTGTGAAAGAAACGTTGTGGAATCGATCAGAAAAGGTTGATCATCTAGCATATAGATATTGGTGTGTACTGCAAGGTTCTGGAATCATCAAAATGATAAGAAATTTGGCCCAGCCCAGTCTTGGTAAAGTTACAAGCACTTTACACAGAAAGATGTATATGGGACTATGCGACACATGCGCGATATCTATCAAATATATTAATTAGTAGGCTGTTTTGTATCATCACGTATTAGTCAAAACATATTCTTTCACATGATTGGTAATAACAGCTTCCATTTTATTTTTTGAGAGGGGGGGGGGGGGGCATTTCCAAAACTGGTATATACCTTTTAAGGATATCAAGCAGCCATTAGCCATTAGATATCATTAGAAATCTACATCAAATAAAGATAAGAAGCTGGAAAAAGGATGTCAGATAGACAATGCAATGTAATTCAAAATCACGAACATACCTTTGTAGCAAATGTCACAGAAGGCAAAGCTTGCGAAAACAGGCATGACAGACAGAGGTTTCCCCACTCGTCCCAGCATTCAGTGGGGTCAACCAGACAAAGCACTGAGTCAGCAGCCTTAGCTGTATCCAAGATGGCCGACAAGTTGGTGGAGGGTACAACTATGGTGAATCTCTTCTTGAAGCGAGGTAAGCTACAAAAAAGTAAGAGTCGCATAAAAGATGAAGTTAATATGTGAATACAAAAATAGCCTCAATCAATGACTCAAAGTAGAAGGGTCATCAACTATTCACACCCAACACATTAGGTATGACAAGGTGGAAATGACTATGCTTTCAAACAAAAAATATAGGCTTTGAAATTTAAAGTAAGAGAAATATAAATCTGAAATGGATGTGTTTATAAACAAATATACAAATAAAGCTCACACTGTTGGATTTCTTTTCAGCCGTTGGCTCACCAAACCTATTCCCAAATTAAAGACTGAAGTTCGTGAAAGAATAACTGGCACTGAATATTGAAGAGCGAAGTGCAATTTTTGGATGTATTTCTCAATCCCAATCATTGGTACAAACCTTCTATCAAATGAAGTCATCAAAATGATATAGGCATTTTATATGTAAGACGAGTTACTATCAAATCTTGAAGATATACCTAAAAGATTGATATTAATTGGTAAACAAAGTCCAAATCCAAATATGATAGTTGCTGTATGTCAAATAAACCTTTAGAATAAAGAGGGAAATATATAAAATCCTACCAAATTTACATTTGTTCTACATCTTACCAAATGTGCAGGAGATTACTACTGTTGCCTGGATACTCCACTGCATCACTGTCTGCTGCCCTCAAGTAGCCGAGAATTTGATCAACGTTAATGGTTCCATGAAGGGGAATCACCATCTGCAATAAAGGGGTGGAATTAATGAGAAGGTTGCTAATTTGTATAATTTATTTCTGGATATCTTGGAACCAGACGAAGGGAATTTTTAAAGTAGTAGTAGAGACAACCCAAGCCCTACCCTAATTGTATGCAAAACATGGTGTCTAAATTAGCGACCTTTGCTACATTACATTAGTGGCTATTTTTAGAAGCATATGCCTCTCCTATAGATTAATAACACCTACTGAACCAGACAGTCGTGTGTTTTAGACAGAGGTATATATACCAGTGCCCTTCAGTAAGGCAGTTATCCTCAATTACCTGGTCCCGAGGGTACAATGCTAAAGCTAGAACTTTCCCTGAATGATTTTTAATCTTCTGAAAATTCAATTTGTTCCAGCCTTCAGCTGCTATTTAAGTGTATTTTTTTAATCAATAAACCAGCTCAAATCAAATCAAATCTATTCAAACAGCTAAAGATTGTGGACCACACTTTCATGCCAAATGTTGTGTAGTTTCCCATATACTAATTTGTGTGTACAGTGCATGTGAATTTTAGTAAGACTGGGCCAATTTCTTATCATTTTGACGATTCCGAAACCTCAAGGTATATACTAATCATTTTGTGCTATATGATTAACCTTTTCCAATAACTACTACAGTTTCCTTCGAAACTGCATGATCAGAACTCAACTTTATCTTTTAGAAAGGAAGTTTTATCTAATATTTCACAACTACTGGTGTTGCCTAACTTACCACTAAGTTTGGAGGTGCCTCTTGACCCCCTATCCTCTTCTGATTGAGAAGATCATCTCTTTTCTTTTTGCGAAGCTGGAGGGCCTGCAAAACAAAAAAAGAATTTACTTTTACAAACAATCATGATCAATAAAACATGAACATTAAAGCCCCACTGTACTATTTGTAGCAACCTGCTCCCTCTATATAGAAAACAATGCCTAATCGGTGACCATTGGTCCCCCATGGTCCTCTTTTTCTTATGTTAATTGAGAGCTAAGTTGATGAGATAGCCACCTGTCAGTGAGCACCCTGGGACCTTGGTGGTCTAATCCCTCCTAGCCAAACTAGTACAGAAGGCCTTTAAAAAAAATTACTTAAAGGCTTGCAGGTTTATACATACAATGTATTCACATAAATATAGTGGGAGAAAATCAAACCAAACTCAATGTTTTAGTGTAATTACAATTTAATATATTTGGGAAAACCAAAATAACTTGTATACTATTTACAAACACGCAATATCATAGAAATATTGTTTAAAATGTTAACATTTTTTATTAATTCACTTTTTCTATTATTTTTTACATAAAAAGGACAAATTTATTTTCAAAATATTTGAAATAAGCAAATTAAAAAAAGATTGGGCCCGTCCTGACAGTGTAGATTTGGCTGGACTATTTCAACATATATTACAATAAAACAAAGATTATTCAAATTGATAATTGTTTATTAACTCCCTGACATTATAATGACTTATCATTCAAACAGTTCCTATCAATGGAAGAAGCATTATTTACTTCATAAATTATATATAAAGATATTATTCACGTCTTGCTTGAAGTTAATTTCTGATGATTATTAGACGTACCTTGTTTCTGCGACCAGCCTTGCTGAGCTCCTTCTTCCATTTCTTTGAAATGGCTTTGGCAGTTACTCTCCCTGGGAAATGGAGAAGAAGAAAAAAAACACGACCATTCTAAAATGACTATCAAATTCTCAAGAAAGTGACAAAATTTACAAGAGCATATTTGAAGAAGTAATGATTTAGTGAGAGCGATATATCAAGCACTTCCATTTCTGTCGCTTGGCATCAAAGTTATGTTTGTAATTGTATAAGTCTAGATCAAATATTGGTAAAGTCACTCTTGTCTAATCATCTATCTATTTTATCTAGTTCTTTATTCTGTTTCATTTCTTTAAAGACACAAGTGCAAATGTGCAAAACTGCCAAGTAAACATGATAAAAAGAAGATGTGCCCCCCAGCTCGTGAAACGGAAGCAAATTTTGCTATTTTGTTCTTTCTTCCTTTCTTCAGTTCTTACATTCATCATTCATGATTCACGACATGTTTTCACTCTTTAAACTTTATTCAGTTTAGCTCTTTCTCAATTCTGTCTCTTTCTTTCTCTATGATCTTTATATTTTTCTCTCTCTTTCTCTGTTTCTTTTTCTTTCTTTCATTCTTTCTTCTTAAAAGTCTTAAAGAAATTATAAAATTTAAAAAATTAATCTGGTCATGATTTCTCAGAACTTTCAGTGTTTCACTGCACTCATACTGTCTCTGATCAAGTCCTAGAAAAGAGAAATACATAGGAACCCCTAAAAAAAGCAAGAACAAAACAATTACAACAAAATGAACAACAACAAAGTATCTTTAAACGGATCCGGGCTAATTCGGACCCGGGGACAACTCGGCCCAGCTGCAAAAACTGTCATTTTTTGTCATTTTACCCTAACTCTAACCCTACCTCTAACCCTAACCCTAACCCTAACCCTGACCCTGACCCTAACCCTAAACCTAAACATGGAAAAAATGACCGTTTTTGCATCTGGGCCGAGTTGTCCCCTGGTCCGAGTTAGCCCGACTCCCTTTAAACATTACAACTATAAGTTACCACACTTATCTGTATGTGTGGGACTAGGTTCATGTCACCGGAAATCAGAGTCTCAGATTCACCACGTAAAATGTAATATTTCGCAAACAATATTACCACATAATGTCATTCTAGTAACTTAACTTTTAATTCGACGTCAATTTTTCCTTTACTGCGATGCCGTCCAGTTTTATGGCCTTTATTTTGCTGTTTTAAAGGGCCCGGTTTGTGCGATGTTTTGGCCATTTTGCACGTGTATTACTTATTCTTAGACCAAGACTTATTCGTATTTTTTAAAACTTCATTGATTTAGCCTCACTTCCAGAAGGAACAATTAAAAATGAAATCTGCTTATATGGGAGGGGGGGGGGTCATGATTGTCATTAAGCCAACCACAATGATCATATGACCATAGAGGTGGCAGATCCGGGTTCTACGACGGGGGTCATCTGCATGTACAGAAAGAGGAAAAAAACAGATGAGAAAACCATAAAAGGTCATAGGTCTATATACCTTTGCATTATAATTTTGCCTTTGTTGGAGTAAATTGATATGCTGCAATTTACATTTTTATTTGCAGTTGATTGATGTTTTCATCCCCTTTCTCTCTTTCTCCACCCCCCCCCCCCCCCCCTTCATGCTGATCCCAAATCTAGATTTTATATGTACATCCGATGCGAGGAATGTACCAATTTCCGAGTATAGGGCCTACACATGTAACTTATTTAATTCGAGATTGGACCCAAAACTATGTCTAACCTTCCTATAAAACCAAATTATAACCATAACCCTGACTTTACAGTGTGTCGCAGAAAAAACGAAACCGAGAATTATTGATGTTTCATCAATAGGCTCTCAGTGCATGTCGGAGGGGGGGGGGGGGTTGGGGAGTCCTGAAAAGGGCTCTCGGTAATAATTTCTTTCTTGAGTGTTCGCAGTCACAATTTCGGATTATAAATGACACGTGTTTGTAAAGCTTAGATCGGGGCTTAGATCCTCTTCTTTCATTTGATGAAACTCATATGATGCATATTTCATGCATGAGTGCATGATTAAAAATAATTTGAAGAAAGGATACCAAAAAAGTCATTTGGCCAACGGTACCTGAATTTCAAAGAGAAAATCACATTTCCAGAAAGTGATGCCCTTACATATACTATACCTCAATCAGGAAAAATGAGCCAGGAATAACAAAGTTCCGTTTGTTTAAAGTAAAGCTTGCATGCATTTCCATAATTTTATCAAACACATCAGTTCCACCGGCTGCCTGGCACAAACTACAAAAAAGACTCTACTCTGTTTGTTGCTACGTCAAACAGCCAGTGACAACGAATTTGTTTAATAAAATTATTTTAATACCATTATTGTGTTTTCCCAATTTGAAGCCTCTACCCATCATGCAACCTTACTCTGATCTCATTCCTCCTCATCACCCCACCTTCTTTTCTGTCTCTCTCTCTCCCCACCTTTCCTTCGTCTTCTCTCTCTCTCTCACCTTCCCTTCCCTTCCCTCTCGCTTTCTCTCTCACTCTCTAATCCTCCCACTGTTCCTTGAAAATTAGCCACACCCAAATTATGAAACACTACACAAATACAATGCAGAAAAACAAAACAAAAAACATGAGAATATACTACTGGTATGTACAATATATACATCATGACTTTATCTCGTTCAAATTTCATTTCATGTAAACAGCAAAATTACAATTACAACAGGAATGCAAAGAAAACAAACAATTACAGTATACATATAAACAAACTATCATCTACAGGTTTTTTGATAAGATACTTTAAATTTTTTCCCATCCTATTCCTATAAGAAAATTATAAAAGTATAAGAAAATTTCATTAAAAACAATCAGGTATATTCAGTTTATTCTACTGGCATGTTAAGTTGGGGCATCTTGTGAAAACATACAGCCCATGATTTCTCTCATCCAAAATACACCAGCTGAGATAAAAGTGGGTGCTAAGAGTTATCATTTTCTGGCTGAACTGCACATATAAAAGAGTTTAAATTATGATACTCTAGATATGGCCAAATACAATATAAAACAACTTTTAATCTCAATTTTCAGTTGAATGATAATTGTTCTTTAAAAAAATCACAATAATCCAGGAAAATGTTGGTTACTGCTCCATTCTTTGATTTCTTTCTACAATGAACATGCACCACTCTCAATTTTTCCCAATAAAACATGATGTAACATTTCGGTTTAGCAATTTGCCTCATGTTTCAGAATGATATTCTGTGTGAAATTAATCCATAGTGTAAACCCATTTCAAACGTTGCCATTGTATACCGTAATTAACGGTGTATTAACCGCACCTTTTTGCCGCCGAAAAAGATTCAAAGTCGGGGGTGCGGTTTATACACGGTACACCAACAACAACAAAAACAATAAAAAATTAAAGTTTTGATTTATGCCCCTCCACCTGGCGCTATGCCTGGCAATGTCTCCCTGCTCAGTAATCGGTGTGTTGACTCACCACTCGGAAACTAGAACAACCCTCAAATTTGTCTGTCATCTTGGTTTGAAAGTAATCTTTCTGATAGATTTCAATATGTAGTTGATAATAATAATTCCTCCAATTTTTCTTCTATTACACGGCGTACCACAAGGTTCTATCCTAGGTCCTCTACTGTTTTTTAAGTCAAAACTCAGTTTGCGATAAGTCATGAAAAAAATAGAAATTGGAATTAACCTGAGACTCATGAGTGAACTAGAATTAGTTGAAAAAATTGTGAAGTGAGACATTTTTTTGTTGATGCTAAAAATGTTGAATAGATCATTAATCAAAATCATAACTGATTCAAAGAATTAAAAAATGTCTTTCAACTTGAGCATTATTCCACCTCAAAGTGCATTGCCTCATATATGATATACTATACAAATTCCTTTGGACTTTCCATCTAAAATGATGTTCATAACAACAAAAAACCTTTGTGAAAGTATCAACATGTCTTTGTTGCTCAAAGAGGTGATGATTTAGCATCAATATCTCACATGAATAAAGAGACAAAAGAATTGAAGCTAGACTATATACAATCAAATAGTAATCTGTACTAAGCGTGCAAACAATGGATGTTAATGAAGTTGTCCCAAAACTAAGAGCCCTTACTAAAAATGAAAATTCCAAATCTATTATAAGCCTTAGCTTTAACAATTATAAATATTGCATCAAGATCAAAGCTTCCCAAAACTGGGCAAAATTGAGTTTCCAGAGGTTTACCTGACATACAAGTACAAGCAAAAGCAAGGTACCTTAACTAGCATCCCTTTCCTTATGCCTTTCTGCCTAGTGCACAACAAAATTGTGTATTCTAGCTATTAACCCATCCAACTCCAAAGGAGATAAATGCTGTCAGCTCCATGCCTGCTAATCCATGTTGGTAAAAATACAATATCTTGGTAGACGTCTGTGTATAAAAGATAGAGTCTGAGATGTGAATCTGACAGCTAACTGCATTCAAGGTGTTGGTCCGACTTGTGATGATGATTAAATTGGCAGCACACCACCAATCAATCAAGGATCACGTAAAGGTCATTGGTATCTGGAAAAGAAAAGAAAAGAAAACAAATCATCAACAGAATTAATTAATACTTGCATTCTAATCATTGAACCAACTATTATTCACACATCAGCATATTCATCTAAACCTCTCTCTGTGATTTGAATACCAAAAAATAAACATCCATTCAACAAGAATTGATTGGTAAAGTCCATGTGTCAATGAGTGCCCAGACAGCAATACTAAGTTGGGCGGCTTGGGACTTGATATTGTTTGATTGTCATGGTCGCAATGAGCAAGCTAACTTTGGCTAGATATAGCGCCAACCTTGGTCCAATTTCAATTTGTTCCTTTGAAGCCCAGTGGACAAGAGATGTCGGCCCAACTACATGTTTGCAAGATTGCACCAACATACCAGCTCACGCTGGCCTGAAATAGTATTGCTAATAATCTGGGTAAGTGTCAGGGATCAGTACATACAGTGTACCGGTATGTGTATTTTGTTTTTACAGACGTGTGTCAATCAGATATGATTATTTACGTCTGGGGACCGACCTTTAAACGTCAACATCCGAAAGACGTGACTCAGTTTCGAACCTGCGTCCTCGGCTGAATCAGTTTGTAACTTCCACTGTTAGCTGGATTAGAGGCGCACGCCAAAACGCCTAGTTGTGTTACATTGGTTTAGATATATATCGAGAGAGTACAGGAAAAATTGGGGACATTGATCTTCCTTGGTGGATGAAATAAGGCCATTGATTAGGAGGTAGGATGTGAGAGGGTTGTGACATCTTATTTCATTAAATCCCCTTCTACTTTCTCTCTCTCTCTCTCTCTCTCTTCCTCATCTCTTTTTTTCCCACTATCTTTCTTTTTGCCATTCAACAAAGTAGCGTGGAAGGAGCTTGGAGGGAGGGAGGGAGGGAATCACAGCTGTAAAAACATGAATACTGCCCCTTCTACTCTCTGTCCCTCTCTTTTTCCCCACTATCTTTCTCTTTGCCATTCAACAAAGGAGGAACGTGGAATGAGCTCGGAGGTAGGGAGGGAGGGAATCACGGCTGTAGAAACATAAATACGGCCCCTTCTACTCTCTCTTTCTCTCTCTCTCTCTTCCTCTTCTCTTTTCCCCCCACTATCTTTCTTTTTGCCATTCAACAAAGGAGGAGCGCGGAAGGAGCTCGGAGGGAATCACAGCTGTAGAAACATGTGTACTGCCCCTTCTACTCTCTCTGTCCCTCTCTTCCTCTTCTCTTTTCCCCCCACTATCTTTCTTTTTGCCATTCAACAAAGGAGGAGCGCGGAAGGAGCTCGGAGGGAATCACAGCTGTAGAAACATGTGTACTGCCCCTTCTACTCTCTCTGTCCCTCTCTTCCTCTTCTCTTTTTTATCCCACTATCTTTCTTTTTGCCATTCAACAAAGAAAGAGCGCGGAAGGAGCTCGGAGAGAGGGAGGGAATCACTGCTGTAGAAACATGTGTACTGCCCCTTCTACTCTCTCTGTCCCTCTCTTCCTCTTCTCTTTTTTTCCCACTATCTTTCTTTTTGCCATTTAACAAAGGAGGAGCGTGGAAGGAGCTCAGAGGGTATTGACCCGTGTACTGACCTGTACTTGGGATGGATACTGCTGGTAGACTTGTGTTCCGGCCTGGTCACCTGACATCAATTCAGTTGCTAAAAACAGAAGACAAACACCAATTATTTAAATTAATTTAATTTAAAATGGTTTAATTCATTAAAAAAACACTTGCGGCCTGAGAGCCGAATTGCAGTTTTTTTTTTACAGAATATACATCAGTGACAAAGTAAAATTACACGTAAAACATATGCATGTCTTGCATAATAACATTATGGTAGTAAAATTGCAATTCTTTTTGTACATACTGTTTAACATAATATATAATTGTGCTTCTACGACACAATTATGATCTCCAGACTCCAGCGCTATGTGATCTCTTAAAAGCACATGCATTCAAATTGAAACAGGCAAAAAATTGGACCACAAAAATTATTATTATAAAGGTTTACTAGTATAGCACAGAAACTGAGGATTACTGCAAAAACTGTAAGGCACCATACAAGTGGTATGCCCAATGTT